>JAXQQM020086177.1:0-284684 GCA_034641835.2 Pinus albicaulis
GATTTAGCTGGGGATGGAACCACAACATATGTTGTTCTTGCACATGTTGGAATATTGAAAAATTCCAGAACAATGAATGGAGAATAAATCTCCCTTCCTCTAACACAGAGAAAATAAAAATTTATTTGACAGGAGACAAAGTTTCAATACTTTGAAAACAAACTTCTATTCCCTTCAATAACTCAAAAAAAAACTATTACACTTCTTCCTCACTGAGAGGGATTACAAAATTATGACTGCTACAAAACGCAGTGCATAAAACCAACTCACTGTCTGTTCAAAACAAACATACTCTGTCTCTAAACACTCTGCGTATTTTTTCCTTTATATTTCTTTGTGCATACACATAAAAGATTACAATTAGTATATTTTACACACTTACTTTGTATTAATAAAAAATTTACGTGTTTTATGCAACAAAAAAAACTTCACCAGCTTTTCGACCTTTTTTTATTTTTATATGCAATAACATATAAAACATATTATAATAAACCCTCTTTTTTAAAAAAATAAAATTAAAAATAAATTCTGGCCCACCTTTCTTCCATATGATATATATATATATATATATATATGTTTAAAATATATGTATATATTAAACTATCAAAACATTAAATAACCCTTTAAGTGGACTTAAAAGTATGAATAGATTGAATTTCAAACCAAATTCCGTTCCAAAATGGGATCTTTAGCGTCTTGCCCCTAATTTTAACTGGTCAATCCAATGGCCTATCTAAGGTAAGTTGATTTTAGGGATTTGATTCCCTTCAATTTCATGCGATCCAATATTAATGCTCCACGTGTCCTCCTTTTGAATTTACAAAGCTGTCGGGTAAATTTCTGTTTGTTTAATTTCTGGTTGGTGAATTGCGTTAATGCTGGCTGTTGTGTTTAAATACAATCCTGTACAGAAATATGGCTGTGGCCGTCTACAAAAAAAACTTGCAGGAATTTTAAATGCTGAATTAAATTTCTGGATGGCATGCAAACAACCTCCAAAAAAAAATGTTGCTGCTGCATCCGTCCTTCTGCTGCAGCAGTTGAAGTTAAAATTCAACAGCATAGGGTTTAATAAGTGAGGGTGTAAAGGTAACTTTTTGTCGATAGTACTGGATTAAGATCATCTATTCATTTTTGTAGGGTCTTATGGTGTTTGGTTTTTTAGTTTTGGGTTGGGATTATTGAATCTAAGATAGTTTTTGAGTGAAAAAATTGCTATCAGGTATTAAAAAATTTTGGTTCTTTTGTCAAAATTTATGAGCTTGTTAGGAAATACAAAACTGACAATGGTTGTATCTTAAATTTGTGGAAAATAATTTGAAATGAAACCTTTTTGTTTAGGTTGCTGCAGCAGGTGCAAACCCCATTCAAATTACTAGGGGCATTGACAAGACAATAAAGGCCCTTGTTTTGGAACTCAAAATTTTGTCAAAGGAGGTAAACACTTGCCTTTTGAGTAGGTTGGTTTTCCTTTTTGTTGATGGTTTGGTGTATCTAATTGAATTAGTTGCCTAAGGTATTTTGGTTGCAAACTCCTTTTCATTTTTCATACAGTATTGGCCTTGTGGAATACATTTGATTGTGTGGTCTTGTTAGATCTACAACATTTGTAGTTGTTTAGTCTTATGGCCGAGGTGCACTTTTATTATGGAAATAGTTGATGCAATATTGTCATTTAATCCTTACTGCGGGGTAGCATGTTGAGAAGTTTTTTGTGAAACATTTGGTATTCAAAATGACACTTGATCCTATACAGCATCATGCACTTGACTTCAAAATTCATATTCAAAGTGTGCCAGACAATTCTTGCAAATTTCAAATATTTATGTTGTTTTAAACCATTATCTTTTTCATGTATTGGATGCTGAAAATGTGAAAAAGACTTTGGTATGAAACCAACTAGTGAATAATTTCCAGCAAAACAACCACTTCCAAGACATGATTTAGAAGTAGAACATATGTACTTATGAAGCATAGAAAGATATCCTTGATACATTGTCAATGTTTGGCTAGGGTTATTTTTGGAGAAAATAACTCCTTATTCCTAGAATAGTGATCTTCAATACAAGTAAATGCCAGAGAAGAGAGATCATCGTGTGACGCAACAAAACTGAAATTGGACCCCCGAGGAGAGCTGGTGTGTCTACAATCGCTCTGTCAGCATTTTCCCTTGGTTTACCCCGTTCTTTTCCTCCAGCCTGAGTCTTAATTGACTTCTTCTTTCTTCGGGTTTATTTATCAAATTAGTAGAATTTGATAAATAAATACTATCCACAATGGTTGGACTTTAATTTATATTCCCGACTTTATATTATCTCCAATCCTTATAACCAATGTTTAACTTTCAACACTTTGTATTTATACTCGACGTTTCTTTTTAAATAAATAACTTGTAATGAACTTTCGGCTCTATATTTCACCACCCAGCCTTACAACAATCACGCTCTAGACTTATGCTAATTATCCGCCAATCGTTTAATTAAACAATTTCATTATACTCCGGCCCCACCTATATATATCAATAACCAATCAAACACTCGTATCGTACCTGGCTATCCTCCGCACCTTAGTTAACCTCCGGGCAAGTTCAACGTGCGACCACCGTCCGATGGCCCTTCTCCAAATCAACGACTCTTGGCAATTTCGCTCAGCTTCCAACATCGGGCTTTAACGTGCAATGGCGCGGGTTAAACAGTGGTTTTCTGGGGGTCACTTCGCCACGTGTCGCTTTCCCTATGGAATCGCTCGCGAATAGGAAATACCGCCTACTCCGCAAAAGCGGTGCGATATGGGCAACCCGCTTTTGTGATTCCGCTCGTGGTTTTGGTAGAGGGGTTGACCACGGGTGCATGTCTGGTTCCGCTATCCTTTTGTTTGTTAACTCATGTCCAGTCACGAGTCGAGGTTCAGCTTCGCGAATTTTGTCTCTTTATTAAGCGGGATTTTTATATTTGAACATTTTTCACGACCCTGGTTCTCTACACAGACCTCGCCTTGGATATTTTTACATAAGAATGATTGTTCTCAATAATTATTTATATAACTTTTCCACATGTTTAGTGTGGTATTCCCATGATTTATTATAAATATGTGTATTATCAAAGAAAACCAACACAAATTTTATAAGATGGGATCAAACAAAATTGTTCTTGAGTCGAGCCCGCTAGACTTCAAACAGCGATAAACCATAATTCAAACCAAATTCGCGTTCCAAAATAGCCTGCTGACGTCGGCCAATTTTGTGACGCGAATTTCTTATCAAATTCGCCCTAATATTTTACGGGTCCGGATTTCCACTGCGCGAGCGGCCCAAACAAAGATCCGCTCCAATCAATTTCTGCCATGTGTCCTCAATAAAAACTTGCCATGCTCCCGGCTGCGGGTGCATTCGATGGCATTTAAGGTGATGGGACATGGATATGGCGATTTCATATCAATCGGACTAACATTTAATGCTGCTCAATTAAATTTTCACATCAAATCTGCATTAATTAATTTTTAACACTGTTCAAGATCGGACCTCCACTCCTCTTAGTGATTCCGCACGCTCCAATTTGATCCGGCCTTCGACTCTCATTATTAACGATCAGAGATTAATTATGACGGGCGTCCTTGTTGAGTCTCAAATCTGCATCTTTTCCATACACTTTTCTATACCTTTTTCACTCACCTGAACCTCCCAAATTGTCAATATCATTGTATATTAATTGCAAAAGAGCATCTAACATGGTTTTTAACTATATTTTTTGTGTTTGCTGTTTGATTTAGATTTTGTTCATTTAGCTGCGGAATCTTGCCACTTTCCGCAGCTGCTGCAACTTTCCGCAGCCATTTTGTGAAACTCTATGTTACAGGTGTCTACAGGAGAAACGAGCCACATGGGCAAGTCAGAAATGATGTGGACATGGTTCATGTCCTATTGGCTCGAGCAAACTCATCTAAAGAAGTTGTGGTCAAAGGCGTCCAAATGGAAGTCAACCATAGAGTCTGACGGTGACAGGACTTTGTTTCGTGTCACGTGAAGGTTCATATGGCCGTTTCTGAGTTGCGGAGGACAAATCAACATCTGTACACCACTCCATAGCCGAATTCAAACATCCACTCCTCATAGATTTACTTTTCAATACGGCCATGATCCTAGATCCGTGGACGTAATGGTCTACGTGTTCTCCATCAGCATAAACTCTAGGAATCAGTTATATTTCTTTTGTTATAAATAACGCGTTTGTATACGCATATTAGATTAGTCGATGTTAGTCTCTGTTATCTTTTATTAGTCTGCTCTGTGTGCTAATTCTGTTTGCCTTTAATGTTTGTATTGTATTGTATTTGCATATTAATATAAGAAGACTGTTTCCAAACGTAATTCGTACCTGAAGATTGTTGCCAAGGCTGGTGTAGAGGGCCCCTGCACTTGCCAAGGTCATGTGCATTATTGTATAGTTCTTGTTTTATTTCTTTAAAGCTCATTGTGCCATAATCCATTCACATGTTTATACACTGCATCTTTCATGGTATATATGCTTCATTTCTGTTTATAATATTTTATGCTTTCCATGTTACTTCTGTCTTTCATGTTTTATGTTATTAATCACTGATCAGTGTTCTTGTTTCAGGTTATAAGTAGGCAGCCCCGGGCATTTGCATAGCTTTTTGACTAATGACATGGAATTAACATTGTTCTGCTGCTAATTTTTTTTTCTTAGTTTTTGTTTAATTTCAGTACTGCTTTGTTTAATTCAGTTTTGCTTATTTGCTTCAGTAGTTAAATTTAGATATATATTAAAACTCTTATAACATCTTTAGTTATAAATAATTTGGGTGATGGTGATTGTATTGTAATGTAGATTTTGGTATTAGATTTCCTTTCTGCAAATTTAGATATATTAAACTGCTCATAACATCTTCGATTTGCCTCAAAAGCCATGACTAGTGATGGTGAGGGATTGAATTATGGATGTGTAGTTTGATATTAGTTTCCTTTCTGCAAGTTAGAAATATTAAATTGTGCATGACATCTTCAGTTACCTCCGAAAGCCACGGTTGGACTGATGGTGAGGGATTGAATTATGAATGTGTGGTTTGATATTAGTTTACTTTCTGCAAGTTAGATATCAGTTACTCAAGTTGTTTATGGTTACTTCCGAAAATCATAGCTGGACTAATGATGAGGGATCAGAAGACAAGTTGATGTAATTTGATTTAGATTTACTTTGATGCAATTTTGGATTTCTTTAAGCATAGTTTCTTTTGTGTTTAGACAGCAGCAAGAATAGTTTGTTTTTCATGCTCAATAGTTCATTGTTTTGATTTATTAGACTAGCAGCACCTTTTCATTTCAACAGCACATTTTCATTTCCTTTCAAGTTTTGTCATTGTAAGTTTCAAATTTCTTTTTAAGTTCCAAGTTGGTAAATAATTATAGAGGATATCATTTCCTTGAACAAACATAACCATACTTGCTTTTATTTTAGAATTTCCATTTCACCTTAGAAAACCAAAAATGACAAAAAGTTAAGAAAAAGGTTATCTTGCACATATAGTGCGTCGCACTTCATCAGCTTACGAATCCCGGATTAACAAATTTAAATGCGACAATTTGGACACATAAATTGACCAAAAATTCCCACAACTTTCCGTTGTCGAGTGTAAATAGGTAGCCAATTTCTTAAAAAAAAAACACAAAATCATAAAAAGAAAGGAAAACTTGATAACTATTGAAGTATGTTCTCCTCTTGCACCTAGTGTGATGGAGGGGATCGGAAAAGAGAGTTATTGGTTTAGTAATTTCTTAAGTATGCTCTCTTCTTGCACTGGTGTGACTGGAAGATCGAGAGAAAGGGTAATGGCCCAACTTTTAAAAAATAAAAAAATAAAAAATAAAAAATAAAAATGACATGCATAAGACAAGAGATTCTGGGGAAGGTTTATAGCTAAAGCCAAGAGTTTAGTTTCTACAACTCCATCTTCTTGAGGCATAGACGATTCACACCATGCCCCTAGCCTTAAGATTTTTTTTGGAATTCCAAGGAACAAGCCGGAATTAGAGGGATTCTCACCACCTAAATCCCATTTAGAAAACAAAAGACTTTCTCTCTCCATCCTCCCTTGATGGAAAGCTATGGGGGACTTTAAGGAGTAAAGAAACTGTCATGGCGGTAATGAATGAGGTAGAGGTAGAGGTAGAAAGAGGAGAAACAATGGAATAACAATGGTGAAGGAAATAATGGTAGAAATAGGGAAGGAGACAACAACTTGTTTGGGTCCCTATAGTTGATGAGAAACTCATACAACAATGAAAAAAAATAGCTCACCATATACTCCTCCTAACTTTTATGGATTGCGAAGAGGATCTGAAACATTTCTGTTTGAGTTTGAAGTTGTATCTTGAACCTATGATTATATGGAAGACTCTCGAAAACTCAAAGCTGTTCCTTCAACATTGAAGGGATGTTTAACTGATGGTTCTTAGGTTCATACTCAATCTATTAGGACTTGGAATGATATGAAACAAACATTTTTGGATAGATACTTGGACTATTGTTAACACCAATCACAAGGATGAGGTATTCAAAATGATGCAAAAGAAGATAAGAAAATTTGGAAGATTTGTGAAAGATTTCAATACAACAGAAAAGAGCAAAGATGAATGTGTGAATGATACATTAACCAAGCCCTCATATTAAAAGCCATTAGAGATGAATGGATAGATATTTTAAACATGATGGGGAAAGGAGACATTTCTCAACTTCCACTTCGTGACATAACGGAACTATGTCCATCTCTCAAAGGGAAAATCTCATGGAGGAAAAGGCCTGGGGATCATTACTCATAACATTAGAGCCTAACAAATCTGCTTGGATCGGTAAGTAGGGCGAGGAGATTGGTAATATGCTTGATGAGTTTAAAATTGATATCTTAGGGCAGCAAAGTGAACAACTAGACACCCCTTAAAATCCAAATCAAGAAAAAGCGAGAAGCAGGCCTTTAGCCCATCTTTTGTCGAAATGTGGAAGAAACATGCTTTAAGGGAATGTCCATGGATGCAAAAAGTTGTAGAAACATGTATGATTTACTCGGAGAATCATGAGATCAAGGATTATCCTTCAATTCACACGGACTCAAAACTGTCTTTCAAAGACCCAAATTCGGTAGAATCTCTACGTTTTGTCGCAAGGACGTAGGACAACAAACTCAAGGGTTTAACAACCCTATGAATTTTCAACCCATAAATTGGAATCCTTGGCAACAACCTTGGCCCCAACATCAGAATCCATATCAGCCATGGGTACAAGGATGCAAGAATCCTTACGGAAGATTTGCTCAATTTGTATTATCCTCCATCTTTTTAAAATCAACAGCTCCTAAACTTCCAAAGCCCAAATCCACAACTTTCATTGCCATTTCCACAACAACAACCTTCTCCCAACAAAATCCAAATCCTCCGCTCATGCTCCCATACCAACAAAAGACAAATCAACTTCCGGCTCGTCCATTTCCAAATCCTAACAATAAAAATCTCCAGAATACTTACATGGTAGAAGGACAACAATTTCCTATATATGATTGTTCCTCTCAATGATACGCACCAGGTCTGTGATGAGAGTTTTAGAAAAACCTTCTATAGAATTCAAAGTAAGATACCTACGAGGAGGATTCTCTTCAAGTCAATAAGGGTTAGGAAGAATCTCTTAGAATTGACATTCAAAAAAGAAAAGAAAAAGTTAACCTCCCTGACTCCTATAGTTGAGCAACTTGCATCTTCATCTACACCTCCTTTTCACGAAGACTACAAATTGACAAGGGGGTGGAAAAACAAATCTTGTTGCCTAACTATGACTTTCCTGAATGAATTGAAGAATGTTTGTATCAAAGATTCCTTGCTACAAGCCATTCGAGAGATTCCTATTCTAGCAAAAACAATAAAGGAGTTGATTTTCAAAAGACCGAAGGAAACTAAGACACAAGAAGAATCACACAGTAGGAAAGATTGCAGATATTATGATGGGAAAAATTACCATGCGAGTATGTAGATCCGAAGTCCAATTGTCAAGACACATATAAATGGGATAGAAATTCCAAACACATTGATTGACTTAGGGGCTGCTATCAACATTATAAGTAGACGAGACTATGGGCTAGCTAAAAATTCCCACAACCTTCTTTTTACACCTACTCTTTGCAGCACGAGATCGATCCATTATTAAACCGGATGTGTTAGAAGATATTTCAGTCTCCTTAGATTCTTAGGGAATATAGGTAGATTTTATGATTTTGACTCCCAAGAGTAATCTGAAAGGGAGGCACCACTTATCTTAGGAAGACCTTGGCTATTATGACTAATGCTTTTATTAGTTGTAGATGCGAGGACATGTACATTTCTAATAGTAATTCGACAAAGAAATTCAATTTGTATTATCATTAAAAGCAATAATGAAGTAGGAGACAATGAATGGGTTGATGATGAGGACACTATACAACGTGTCTTTACCATTTACGTCAATGAGGATAGTCAAATTACGAATACATTAGAAAATTTTGAGACATCTTCGAATATGACCCCACAATTTCGGTTGGAGATACGACATAGAATATTTATCATCAAGACAAATGTCTCTTTACTCTATGGAAGAGTTTGGTAGTTCTACTGTGATTTTCCAGAGAAAAAACATTGAATATCAACAAACATTTGGAAAAGTCACAACAAGAAAGCTAACCAAAATCTTGCGAAAACGTTCTCTTTTACTTGCACTTGGGGTATACGACATGAAAGTTATTGATCCTAGGAAAGCTTTTGCATCCATCCTGTCTATATTGAGGAAAACATTAGACCAATCGGACAACCTCAAAGGCAGGCTGGGTAAATCTTGGACAAGTGAAGAGAAAGAGCTCAAAACATATTAACAAACTATTTATCCAATTTTAGATAGCCGATGGGTTTCTCCTTTGGTTATAGTACCTAAAGAATGGTAAATGGAGGGTATAAATTGATTACGGGGAAATTGAACAAACGCTGAAGGATCACTTTCCTTTTTATCGATCAAGTATTAGATACATTAGCGAGGTAAAAAGTACTTTTCATTTTGGATGGTTTTAGTGGCTATAATCGGTTAATTAGCACCTGAAGATCAAGATAAGACCACATTGCTGTCCCATGAGAAATTTTGCCTACCAGTGCTTCCTTTTGGGTTATGTAATGCTATAGCATTGGCTTGATGCAAAATTTTTGCAGTCTAATCCATGATTGTGTAGAGTTTTATATGGATGATTTTTATAGTTTATGGTAATTCATTTGAGGAGGCATTAGAAAATTTGAAAAAGTTCTTATAAGATGTAAAAAAACAAACCTTTCATTAAGCCATGAAAAATGCTTTATGATGTTCCCGGAAAAGTTGTTTTAGGACATCATATTTCGAGAAGATGGGGATTAAGGTTGATGAATCAAAAAGTTGAAGTCATCTCCAAGTTGCCTATTCAAATTGTGAAGAGATGTTAGAAAGTTTTACGGGATTTTTGGTTACTATAGAAGATTTATAGAAAAATTCACTAAAATAGCATCTCCACTCTTCAAATTGCTTACAAAAGATTGTGAATTCAAATGGGATCACATTTGTCGATATTTTGAAACTTTAGAAAACAGAATATCTAAAGCACACCTATCTTGAAGGACAAATTACAAACTCCTTTCCATATTTCTACGGATGCTTGATACGGCTCTAGGAGTTGTGTTGGGTCAAAAATATTTAGTTCCTTATGCCATTTATTATACCGGTAAAAATTTGACTCTCACGGTTGAACTATCTTATTAGTGAAAAAAGAGTTTTAGTACATTGTTCATGCAATTAATAAGTTTAGACATTACATAACGAGCTGTAAAACTTTTATTCATACGGCCATTAGGTAGATATTTAATGAACAAACCTGTTACTAATGGCGGTGACGAATGCTTTTACTTTTAAAATTCAATATTAACGTGTTGGATAGACCGAGAAAAAAAAATACGGTCGTGATTTCTTGTCTAGGATTCAGAATACTAAAGAAGATTCTGTAGAGGATAAGTTTCCCAGTGAATACTTGTTTGCGGTAACTATTAAAACTCCTTGGTATACGAATGTGCCAGCTGTTTGGCTACGGAAAACTACCTTCACATTTATTTCGGTGTATTAATCGGGAGAGTTCAAAATATTCATGGATTTCTAATTTGTTTTAAAAACGAGACGAGATCTTGTGATCGAAGATGTATCAGGGAAGATGAAATGCACGATGTTCTTAAGGCATGTCATGATGAACCATCATGACGGACACTTTGTAGACAAAAGGATGGCCTATAAATCCTCTCCCCAGGATATTATTGGCCTTCCCTCTTCAAAGATGCAAAACAATATGTCAAAAGGTGTGACGGTGCCCGAAGAGTAGGAAACCTACCCTTTCAAATGAAATGCCATTACAAACACGAACACTCATTGAACCCTTTGAAAAATGAAGCTTTAGATTTCATTGGACCTATTAATCCACCAACATATAAAGAAAAAAGAAGTATATATTGGTTTGTCATGATTATGTGTTACTGCGTTAGAAATAAGCATTGGTATACGCAAGAAAATTAGGTTGTTCATTTTCTTTATGAGGATATTTTTCGCTTTAGTGTTCGAAGAAATTGTGACGGTCCGGGGGGAGTCAATTCCTCCAGCTTTGGTGGAGAAGTTGATGGAAGAATACAAAATCAAGCACGAATCTGCTCCTTACCACTTCTTGACAAACTTGTTCAGTGGAGTCCACAAACAAATTTCTTGAAAGTATCATCACCAAAAGCTGATTCATCACATAAAGAGATTGGGCAAAAGACTTCCTAGACCTTGTGGGCCTACGAACTACATGGAGAAATACAAGACATTCTCCCTATAGACTTGTTTATGGGAAAAGAAGTCTTGCTCCCCATTGAGTTCGTCAAGACCTTCAAGATAGAAATTCGATTCAGGGATGGACTTATCGGAAGCCAAAAGCATAGAATGGAGCGATTGAATGGCCTAGATGAGATGGGACAAGAAGCAATTTTAAAAGAACTGATCTAGTTCAATATCAAAGAGCTAAATGGCATGACAAGTACATCAAAGAAGAAGTTTCAAGAAGGAGATTGGGCATTGTTATTTGATTCCAAGTTTAAATATTTTCAAGAAAAATTTGAGACTCAGTAGCTTGGGCCATATGAGATTGACAAGATCTTTAACAATGGAGCGATGAATCAAGACCATTGATGAATTTAAAACTCTTATTGTGAATAGCTATGAATTTGAAAGTTTATCATAAGCCACTCTCAAAAGAGATTTTGTCAAAATGTTTCAAGAAAGTTCGTCGAGCTAGTACGAGAAGAATTCTTCTTCTCCACCGGCCCTAGCTTTGTTCTTTTCAAGATTTTAAAAAAAAAATAAAAAATAAAAAAAATGTATAAGCACGAAAACCAATCAACGGTTGGCCGATGCATTATCTGAAGAAAATATAGGATGAAAATCAAAGAACACGACACTCTATATTTTCAAAAAAAGAATCTCTCTCTTTCATTTCCATGAGTCTTGTGACCACCCTCCATTCCATTCCCGCACATTCCATTTCATTTCACTTCCACATTTCACTCTATTCCACTTCATCTTTTACTTCATTTCATTCCATTTCATCAATAAAATTATTTTTTTCATGACCATTTCCATACGGTGTTTGTCATCATTCATCATTCATCGAAATAATAGGCTGTGTCGGTTTCCGTAGCTAACATCGGCTCGCGGTGACTCCCGGTTTACTGCGACGGCGAACGGTTACGCGGCTACTACTCATTTTTTTCAAAATAATGTGGTCGAAGTTATTTCCATAATCATGAAATAAAATCACGGTGGAAGGATCAAAAATGAAGACATAGGGCATTCAAGACACCAATAAAGAGCGACTAGTTGAAGACCGAGGAAACGGAAAAAGATTCAAGGTATAGGTAAATTTATTTCAAATAGCATTGAAAACACATTTTTATATAGTTATGAACCATGAGCTCCATCCATTATGTGAAATGATTATATTGATAATTCCGTAACCTTTACGATCTCTCCATATTATCCTCTCGCATTCATTCTCAGCAGTTCCATCATTAAACCCCGATCTTCCTCATGTTCCTATATTCCACGGTGACAATGGAAGCCAATAATTGATTGTCCCCAGGACTCTTACGACCGCATAAATCCATAGCCGTTGTTTAAGCATGCTCACATTTGTTGTGCGACCACCAAAGTTCAAAACAACTGCCCAGGATGTGTTATCTTTCATTAAATCTATGGGCAATATCTGTCGTGTTCACGAAAACCCCTCTCTGTTACTATTCACTCCATTTCGTTCTCTATTACGCTATAGTCTGTATACCCATCGATATTTACCCACAGTCATTGTGCTCATCTCTGTGCATTCGGCGTTCTATTTCCATTAAACCCTCACGGGAAAATTTGTGAAGCGAGAGAAAAGAATGGGTAAGTTGCTGAGCGAGCAGGAAGGATCTAAGTTCATGGAGGGATATCCGCAGTAAGGGATATGGAAAAGCAAAGTGGAAATTTAACGGTTTATCCGAAAGTCCAGAGGTTATCATAAAGAAGTTACAAAAGCATTAGCAAGGTTGTTTAATGGCTTGGAATCGGAGATTGGAAGCGTTAAGTTTGCGGTGTTGAAGCATCTATGTCTGCCACGGAACCTCTTCAAGAGGGTGAGCGTTGGTTTAAGAATAAAAGCATTAGTGATGAAGCACGGAGACAAATCTTACGAAACCAAGGTATGGACATAACTATTTTTGAAAGGTCTGACATGCATGTATTGAAAGAGGAATGAGGCTAACTGTTTTATTAGTTGTTCGAAGAAATTCATTACTGAGGCCGTTTTGGGTCCATGTATATGTACTGTACCCGGAGTTCTTTGATGAATTTTCTAGATAATCAAGCTCTCGTCTCCCATATTTTCTATTAAATAGCTTGAAAGGGTACTGTGTTGTTTAAAACATTTGGAGATGTAGAACCACATCTATGTCTGCAGTCTTGTAAAAATTTTGATTGAAAAGAGTTAAAGGAAAAGACACATGGGAACAATTTCTGGTTAGAAATTTCTTTGGAAACTCGGGGAAATTCCTGAAGGTACAACAGAAGAGGTAGAAGAAAAGAATAAATGATGAAACTCAAATTACTCCTACTCAAGAAATTCTGAAAGGTGACGAGCAAGAAAGAAAGTGAGAAGAAAAAGAACAATTGATGATTAAATGTCTCTACTACCATTAAGCCAGTAAAGGAAGAAGAGGCTGTCCAAAGAGAAGAAAAGTCAGAGGTAAGAAGCCAATAACACCAAAGAGAAAAAAAAAGAGGCCATACATCAGCCTGTACAGAAAATGTGTCAGTGTCAAGTTGAATTTATCTTCATGGTCCTAATACATGACCCGAAGATGAAAATAAAAACAAAAGGATAATGCAGGCGCGTGTGAAGAAATACATGGACAAAGAGAGGTAGAGAAAATGAAAATGAAGGGTCCACTCAGCTGACTGATTTGGGAGAGAAACATCCTAAGCAGGTCCCCAGTCCCGGCCATAGTCCATCTCGATTAGTTCAATGAACATGGTTGTTCATTTGATGGGACATTGAACATCTCCATCGTCTCGTGAATGTTGATGTAGACCCTTCTAGGCAGTTTGAAATAACTCTCACTAAGCATTTTGGGGACAGCCCAATAGCTATTGCTAAAATAGACTGGCAGTAGGAAGTATATGACTATGTAGAATCTTTGAAAAAGCGATGGGGTCCCAGGTACTTAGTCCCATTAGCCTCCTCCTGAGTGCAAATTCTGATTTAGTTAATCCTTGACAGAAAATCTTTGAGCTGGAAACTTTTAAATAGACACATCAAAAATAAGCAGGCATTGAAAGAATAATTAAACTGGACAAAGTGGTTATGATAATACCCTTTTACATGAATGGCGAGAAGAAGAACAAGAAATTGAAGAAATGCCGGAAGTTAGCGAAACCTTTGGTTAATATCAAATTTGGGTGTGTGAAAAGGCAGAGTATTTGGCGGCCACCAAGGAAGGAGGAGAGGATTGGATGCATGGCTGGAGGTATAGGAGCATGGCTAAGGGAAAAGATATCAAGAATTTTTGGTTGCATGAGGACATACAACACCTTTACCGATGGGGTATGTTGAGTCTCAAATGCATCTTTCCATACACTTTTCTCACATCCTTTTTCACTCACCCGAACCTCTGAGTTGTCAATATCGTACCTGTATGTTAAAACATCTAACATGGTTTTTAACTATATTTTTGCGTTTCTTTAATAGGTTAGATTTTGTTCATTTAGGCTAGGAATCTTGCATTTCATGATGGCCAGCTTTGTGACCATTTACTGGCTCCCCATGTTACGAGGTGTGCAGCGGGAGAAACGAGCCACATGGGCAAGTCGGAAATGATATTGGACATGGTTGTGTCCCTGGTAACCAATCATCTACAAGAAGCTGGGTCAAGGCGTCCAAGTAAAATCGATACCAGTCTGCGGTGACGGACTCTGCGCTGCGTGAAGTTCATGGCCATTTGCAGTTGCGGAGGACAAATCAACATACACCACTCCATAACCCGAATTCAAACATCCACTCCCTGCAATTTACTTTTCAACTGTGACCCATGATCTCGTCCGTGGACGTAATGATCTCGTGTATATTTAAGCATAGCTCTAGGAATCGGTTATATTTCTTTTGTTATAAATAACGCGTTTGTATACGCATATTAGATTAGTCGATGTTAGTCTGTATCTTTTATTAGTCTATGTATTAATTCGCGCCTTTATTAAATAATACCACCCCATACACTATACTTAGCGCATATTAATATAAAGTTGTTTCAACAATAATTGTTCACCTAGAAGATTGTTATAGAAATTTGGTGTAGAGGCCACCGCACCTTTAGGATCTGTGCATTATTATAGTTCTTCATTTTCTTCTTTCGCTCATTGTGCCATAATCCATTCACACCTTTTCTGTATACTGTGGTATATGTGCTTCATTGTTATAATCTTTGTCTTTCTACATTTCACTTTTCTTTCATGTTTATGTGCTAATCAATGATCAGTATTGTTGTTGTTTGGTTCTCAGTAGGTATGCAGGCATTTGCATGAATTTTGACTAATGACATAAATTAATTTATTATAACTAATTTGTTTTTCTTAGTTTTTGTTTAAATTGATCTTTTACTTTGTTAATTGATTTGCTTATTTGCTTGATAGTTAAATTTAGATATATATTAAGCGCTCTTAACATCTTGATTTGCCTCGAAAGCCATAAATTTGGAGTGATAGTGATTGTATTATGAAATGTGTAGTTTGGTATTAGTTTTCCTTTAAATTTAGATATAATACATTGCTCATAACATCTTGATTTGTACTCCCAAGAAAGCACGAGTGGTGATGGTGAGGATTGTATTATGGAAATGTAGTTTGGTATTAGTTCCTTTACAAGTTAGAAATATTAAATTGTATGACATCTTGATTGCCTAAACCCACCAATTTGTTGATGGTGATTGAATTATATGAATGTATGGTTTGATATTAGTTTACTTTTTTCCGTTAGATATGATTACTCAAGTTGTTTGTATGGTTACTTCAAAAATCATAGTACAAGGACTAATGATGAGGGATCGAAAGGTATAAGTTGATGTAGTTTAATTGATTACTTTGATACGAAATTTTGGATTTCTTTAAGCATAGTTTCTTTTGTGTTTAGACAACAACAAGAATAGTTTCATGCTCAATAGTTCATTGTTTTGATTTATTAGACTAACTGACCTTTTCATTTATTTACATTTTTCATTTCCTTTCAAGTTTTGTCATTGTAAGTTTCAAATTTCTTTTAAGTTCCAAGTTGGTAAATCATTATAGGATATCATTTCCTTGAACAAACATAACCATACTTTTTATTTTGAATTACTGTTACCTTAGAAAACCAAAAAGCGGCGAAAAGTTAAGAAAAAGGTTATCTTGCACATATAGTGCACCGCACTTCATGTTACGAATCCCGGTTCGACAAATTCGGTAACGATTTCGGACACTGCATTGACCGTGATCCTTTGATTGCATTGCGAACGGGTCGATAAAATGGCCCGCCATGGTTTTGAATGGCAAGTTCTTTGGTTATAACGCACCTTTAGCGACGATAGGGAGGGTGGCCGAGTTGAACACGCTGAAACGTTGCGCATATTTGCATTCTCTCTCGGTTACTGTCTCTGTCATCTTCTACGACGGTACCAGTGCAGCACGTGTCTTGTGCCTTTGCGCTGAGGTGCACCCATGGCTCGCGTGCGTGCGCAGGATCTTTGGTGCCGCGAAGGGCACTAACGTCAATCCCGGCCGCGCTCCCTCCCGACCTCACGCAAGTCGGCCAAGCCGGTCCGGTGATTATTACTTGGGTCCGTATCCAAATACTACGAGTGGGCGGGGAGTCGACAACGCTTGCTCTGACACCGACCTTAATTCCTCCCCGGCTTCCTTTGTTAGTTCACCTTCTCCCACAGCCTTGCACAATTTTCCTTTAATTGCTCTCCAGCAGCAAAGAATCACAGCTGATCATGTGGTATTAAAGGCCCAAACGGAGGAAGATGCCGTCCGTGATTTGAGCTCGAGAAAAAGTGGCGACATTCGGGCCTTCGGAGGAAGCGTGTCATGTTGGTGGCACCTAGCGAATGTAGACCTTCAAGAGATGGTGTCAAAGATAAATGGAAATTTGTAGGAAGGGTAGTTTGGTTAATTTGTTTTCTTGTGAGAGCCCTTAATTGTTTGCTTTTAGTTATTTTCTTGTGTTGGACCTTTGTAATATTTTTGAATTACGTAAATTAAACGTTGAAAGTAGTTATGTAAGGCAGTCTTCCTAATTTTGATTTTTGATGACAAATTTGCCATGGTGTAAGCGGTGTGTTTTGACTTGATTGTAGTTTATTACTTAATGTTAATAGGTGCTTGTAATTCTCTCATGATTAGCGATTTTCTGATACATTTTCCAAGGATTTTGGGTATGCTAATTTGTATTTAGAACAATGGACGTCGGTACTCTATCTTATTTGCTTTTCTTTGTTCTACATATATACTTTCTTATAGATGCCCCTCGGGCATATTTGGACAATTTCTCCAGTTATCGATAATCTCCATGTGGACCGTTACGGATTTTATGTCATGTCCCTGTATGTGACATGGTGCTATCATTATGCAGGATGAGACCCACTTTTCTGGATGGATATTAGGGTTCCAATCTTCATATGTGAAAAATGTAATGACTTCATGGTGTTTTACTTCATATAATATCTTTCAAAATAATTTTTCTCTTCGAAAAAAAAAAATGATTAATGTTTATCATTCGCCTTTAAAACTAACGTCTTGGTCTGTGTTCTTGGTTTATTGATATGGTCGTGGTCTTTTTATATTTTGGACATATCACACTCACTCACATGATTAGCGTTTTTCTCTTGTTCAAGGACTTTGGGTACATTAATTTGTATTTGGAACAATGGACGTCGGTACGTACCTCATTTTGCTTTACTATTCTACATCACGCTGTTCACTTTCTTATAGATGCCTTGGGCATATTTGGATGCTTTCTTAGATTGTCGATAATCTCCATGTGGACCGTTCTTGGTTTATGTCAAGTCTTTATGTATGCAGTAGCTAGATTTTCTATCATTATGGGGTGGGACTTCCACTTTTACGGATGGATATTTGGGTTTCCAATCTTAAGATGTGAAAATGTAATGACTTTCGTTGTTTTATGCCCGTATATTCAAAACATCGTTTTTTTCTCTTGTGAAAAAATGATTAATGTTTATCACTGCGCCTTCAAAACCGCGATGTTTTGGTCTGTATTCTTCCAGGTTTATTGATATGGTGCGATGGTCTTTTATATTTTGGACATATCACATCTCATATGATTAAGAATTTTTTCTCTTGTTGCGAGATTTTGGGTACTTTAATTTGTATTTGGAACAATGAATGATAGGTACTCTCTATCTTGTTTGCTTTCTTATTCTACATCTTGCTATTTCACTGTTCTGCCATTAGATGCCTCGGGCATATTTGGATGCTTTCTCATATTGTCGATAATCTCCATGTGGTGGGTGCGGGTTTTATATCAAGTCCTGTCTGACATGGGGTATTTTATCATGCAGGGTGGGACTTCCCACTTTTACGGATGGATATTTGGGTTCCAATCTTGAGGATGTGAAAATATGATTTCATGGACTATTTTACTTCATATAATATATTCAAAACAAAATTTTTCTCTTGTGAAAAAAAAAAAATGATTAATGTGCATCTTGCCAAAACTAAGTAAAGAGGTCTATATTCTTCGGTTTATTGATATGGTCGATGGTCTTTTTATATTTTGGACATATCACCTCCCTCATGATTAGCATTTTCTCATTGCGGGGATTTGGGTACTTTAATTTGTATTTGGAATGACGAACGTGGTGCTATACATTGTACTATTCTACATCACCTTTATTTCACTTTCTTATAGATGCCTCGGGTATGTGTTGGGTCTTTCTCGGATTGTCGATAATCTCCATGTGGACCATTACGGGGTTTTTATATCAAGTCCATGTGACATGGGGTATTTTTCTATCATTATCTGGGGTGGGACTTTCACTTTTACGGATGGATATTTGGGTTCCAATCTTCCGGATGGCAATGTAATAACTTCATGGTTGTTTTACTTCTTATCAATATTCAAAACAACGTTTTACTCTTGTGAAAAAAAAATGATTAATGTTTATCACTTTGCCTTCAAAACTAGTGATGCTGCAAATACATGTTGTGGTTTATTGATATGGTCGTGTTATTTTTATATTTTGGACATATCACCTCACATGATTAGCATTTTCTGTTCAAGAATTTTGGGTACTTTAATTTGTATTTGGAACAATGAATGATAATTACTCTATGCGATACTACTATTCTACATACTACTGTTATTTCTTATAGGTCACCTCGGTATGTTGGATGCTTTCCAGTTTTGTGATAAATGTCCATGTGAGTAGTTACGGGTTTATGTCAAGTCCCCTCTGTGACATGGGGTATTTTTCTATCCTTTGTACAGGGTGGGACTTCCACTTTTGCGGATGGATATTTGGGTTCCAATCTTCGGATGTGAAAATGTAATAGCTTCATGGTACATTTACTTCATATAATATATTCAGAAATAGCGTTTTTTCTCTTGTGAAAAAAAATGGTCATGTTTGTCATAACAAAACTAGCGATGCTGGTCTATGTTGTTGGTTTGTTGGTATGATGCGATGGTCTTTTTATAACTTTTTGGTGTATTCGTTTTCTGTTCTGCAGTTTGGTGCACTGTTTGTATTTGGAACAATGGATAGTGCTCTATCTTTTGCTATTATTCATCTTTTGCTATTCACTTTCATGGTGTTTTACTTGTATAATATATTCCAAAGCAACGTTTTTCTCTTGTGAAAAAAAAAAAAAAAAAAAAAATGATTAATGTTTATCTTGCCTTCAAAACTAGCGATGCGGTCTATGTTCTTGGTTTATTGATATATCAATTACGATGGTCTTTTTATATTTTGGACATATTAGTTTTCCTCATTAGGGTTTGAGTGTAATTTCTGTGTTGGAACAATGGACGTCGGTACTCTGTTGTTGCTTTACTATTCGACATCTCCCCCGCTATTTCACTTTCATACTGCATTTGTTTACTTCATATAATATATTCGAACAACGTTTCTCGTCTTTTAAGAAAGTTTCAATTTTTTTTTTTTTTTTTTTTAAAGTGAGACCCTCGCTCCCCGATACTACCCAGAGCGCCTTGTAGGCTTGTCAGGCTGCATGTATAGAAACGTCGGAAGAGAGACAATATGAAAACGTCGGACCACATTTAAACTCGGAATTGCATGATTAAAACGTCGGAAGAGCGGCGGCCCAAACGTCGGACCCTGTCGTCGGGTTATACGATTACAAATGTCGGAAGAGTAGCGTTCGCGTGGGCCTCCTCGTCGGCATTGCGACATGCGGTGGAAGAGCGACGTTCGCTTCCCGTCCGGACCACGTTGGTCGGAATTATGACAGCTTTAGGTGTCGGAAGAGCGTGATTCCATGGTGAACCACATTTCATCGGAAGTGCGACGGTTCGCCGTCGGAGCGTGACGATTTGTGAGGGCGTCGGAAGAGTGACCACGTGTTGGGCCGGCGGGAAGAGTGTCGATAGTGCGACACACTTTTTGTGTTCGTTCAGGCGCGTGACGGCGGAGACGAACCCGCAGTTTGTCCACCCTGTTGTCGCTCTTCGGCGACTATGTCGAATAGCGTGAGTGTCGTTGGAATTTCCGCCATTTTCTAGTGATATAATAAATACTCAATTTTTATGACAAACCTTTATGAACATATAACAATTATTCCAATTTCCTCGTTAGCGTTATTTGTAATGGACTGTTAATACCTGTCAAATTTAACCGCTCGTTTCTCAGTCCCCTCTCCTTATGATGATTACCTATGCTTTAGGGATTACGACCGTTGCGGTAACTTGATATGTCGAAGGATTTATGGTCAACCCCTCGGGGTTGTATGTCGCTCTTAAATTGTCGTGTATACAAATAGGCGTAATATTTAGATTAGCTATACCCTTTATGCATACTTTAATATTTCATACGTTTTCTGTTACCGTTTATCGTGCTCATTACCGCGTTAGAAATATAATACATACCAATAATTTCTTAAACCCCCAGCTAATTATGACCAATACCATTAAGCGAGTTTATGCGCGGGTTATGGTTGAATTGTTATTGTTGTTGAAAAAAAAAATCGCGATAATATATTCCGGACGAGAATGTCTTTAACAATACAAAGATTTGTGTAAAGTTAAAGGGTTACATACAAGCGCGGGGTCAAGTTAAGGCAATAATTTTAAATCCCCAGGCTCCTTGAGATAAAGCGGCTTATGCAGAACATACCCCTCAACGTTACTGCTCCCCTTTGTCGATGGTGACTTTCTCATTAAATTAGCACAATTAAAGTTAGGTCTAAAGGTTTCCCCATGACTCATGATCCCAGGCCGTGTTGATTATGACACTTGTAGTCATGCGATGAGTTAGGGTTTTCTACCACCAGGTTTTAAATGCGGAACTTTCCAAATAGCCCTATTCTTTCTTCTTCGCTAAATTAGGGTTGATCTTTCCCTTTAAGGTTTTACTGATCAGCGTCCATGAGAATTCTTTGAAGTTCGATTTCCTTTCGGCAATACGGTAACCTAAAGAGCTGCGAGTGTTAGAGCTGATTGAGGAAGTTCAAATTAATAAATGCTTTCGATTTTTATTGTCCAAATCTGAAATTTGATATGCCATATACGATTAATTTTCATCTTTTCCTAACATTTGATTAAGCCATCCAGCATTCTTTCTACAATCTTGGTATTTACCAATAGTATTTCTCTGCTTTCTTCGTTCGATTCACGAGCACATACAGATTCATATCTTCCCGATTCTTGTTATTGGCATTTCTAATGTACGTATTGAAATTAATTTCATAACTCTTTTGGATGATGTTTGTGCTAAACTTGACCTACGACTTAGAATGTCCTTCTCTCATATATAATTATACCCTTCCGGTTTCTTTATTAGTAGTTTGTACTCTAACTGTAGATATCTTTGAGTTCTCTTTATTTTCATGGCATGCATTATTATAGAATTTGTTTTCCTTAACTTTTTAATCGGGGGAATACTGTTCCCATTTGCGTTGAGTTTTCAAGTTTTCCCATTAGTTTGTAATGAAACCGGTATTGGAATTGAATAGCTTTCCTCTCCAATTCTCTTGTGTATACAACTCTTTGTTATACGAGTAAGCACACTTTATTAGATTTTGATTAACTCCTTTGAATGGCTATTATGATTTAATCTCTATTCTACTATAATTAGGTAAAATTTAACATCCTGCTACCATTCATTTACTTTGGATATTTTTGGTCTGCGTATGGAGATCATATAACTTCTTAGCCCCTATCTCATGGCTTGGAATTGGTCTCCCATGACTTATACGAGCACCTTGATGCTCGGTCAAACTCATGGATGGGTTTTATATTGAAACTTTCATTTTTATTTTATTTCTATTTTTATTGTGAAAGTGGCTTTATTCTTATTTCAGCAATCTCACTTTATATACGCATGCCTTATCTCGTATATTCACTTTATTGTATATTGATTTCGCTCCCTAAGACCGTAGAGCTTGCTTTCATTTGTATACCGAGATGTAGTGTGTCGGCGGAGCTAATGTGACGCGAAATAAGCTGATGTCAGCGATGCATAGTAGCGCAAGAACGTCTTCTTACTTGCGCGACGAAGTTCGGCCGGACTTGCGAGTGTGGCCATGGCCGTATAACCGCGGTGGCAAGGTTGCTTGGTGGTCCCTGGTTAAGACCTCACACGCAATAAATTTAAATTTGTCGGCCTTGGTGGGCGTAGATCCGATGGATGGCTTGGCCCGCCGCGCCGGACGCTCAGCCTTGATTCTCACTTTTAAACGTCATTCCTTAGGCTGCGACACACAGGTGCGGCCCTGGGGTCGGTAAAGAACCTTCTATTCCCTACTGTGCTCCACCATTTGTTTGTAGGTTGGATGCTATTCTGACATCTAAAAGCTTTCTCGTGCCGGTGTTGCACATTTGACGTGACTCAACTCAAATCATTGGGCATACTTGTAACTCGTGGCTTTGTACGGAGTGACACCCCATGGTCGCACTTAGACGATATGAGCCGCCTTCATGACCATATAACTCTTATCATCTGTCTCGAGAGAGATATTTTTGGTAACAAATTTATTTGTATCCTTTTTAAACGCTTTTTCCTCTTGACGAATGTGAATTATACTAATATAATATTGGAAGCGATTTAGACATATGTAGAGAAACGTCTAGAACTTTCTTTCACAATTTTTTTTTTTTTTTTTCTAAGACAGCACCGCTCTAAGATTCACAGCCATTTGATGTCATTCTTTTTCTTTAATCTACGGCGGAGAGGTTTTGAACCAATTTCTCGATGATGCCTTTGCATTCTAGACAGCTTATCGTTTTAGTTGTGATTAGATTACAGACATATGGATTTGTTCCATATAGCTTCTTTATATGTTATAATAGCATCTCATTTTAATTATGTTTAATAAAAAATACAATGTTGCATTGATTCACAGTGTAATTTACGGGTCTTAACTATAGTTTTTGGGTTACAATTCTAATATGAGTTTGATCTTGTTGAACATTGTATCCTGTCATTAATAAGGAAAAATTTGTATAAATCAGAACAATTATTCTTGAAATAAGCAAGGAATTTACAATTATAAGGTCTATAAGCGTAACGCCATTAGTTATGCTTTTTGATTGGTTTTTTTTTTTTTAAATTCTCTTTGCCTTATCATTAAGTTGTTTTGCTACGATTGAAAAGCTTTAGTGCATAACCCAAATGATGGTTTGGTTTTCTTGAACAAAGTATATATGATGAACATACCATGAGAATATTGATCTCAAACAACCCCAAAATTGCAGAACAAATTTCCTAATTTCACGAAACCCTGGATTTCACAGACAAGCTTTCTTCTATGGTCTCAAATCTCACTAAAGAAAGTGTGGGCTAAACGGTGAGGCAGAAAGCAAGTGCACAAATATGGAATATTTCATTCGAACCCAAAATCGAGTCGAGGTGACTCAAAGGAATCGTTATGAGGGATTCGATGCTATCTTTTCATTATAGCATAATATTCATAAAATTTATAACGACTCATTGTTTCTTTGTGAGCACATAACCGCGGTTACTCAACCTAGGCTCATGCCATTTATCACGTCTCCCCTTGACTTCTTATCCTCATAACATTAACATAGATATGTCTACTTTTATACTGATACCATTCAAATTTTTCATTTATTAATCAATTTTACATTCGTACTTTTAACGAGTCTTTAATTTCTCTTTAGTGATACAAGCACTCTTGTTATTATAAAAATTCCATAGAAAGTGTAAGCAGCTCATTCCTATCGGTCAACCTAGTCTTGATATTTATATGTATCTATAAGCATATACTCATTGCATTTCTCGGTCTGTTTCTTCGAGTTTTGTCCAACTCTAACAATCAATATGCCCATATCGCTTTTCATTGTAAACTTTATGAACTTTCTCACCTCTATAATTATAAAAAGGATTCCATCTGTGTGTAGATGTATCTACATATACATCTATCTATATTAATTAACTATTTCTGCTTCTACTTTTAAATAGTTTATAATGAAGGTGGATAGTCTTTTTCTCGATGGTTTTAAATATGCTTAACTATTCCTTTACATAACATCACACATAAAAATAGGGCTCTTCCCTTATGTTATTGTATTATTATTCTTCTTCAGTCTGGTGCATAAACTCTTCCTTGGAACAATAAGATATAAATCATCTTTCTTAAATCAAATGAAGTAATGAAATTGAACTTGATATTTTAGACTCTAATTCAGGATCCTCGTACTTGAATTTAGGATTTAGCTATTTAGTTTTGTATATTCAAACTTCCATGTGACAAAACGATTTTTAACTTCTTAGTTTATAATTCTTGTCCTCTGAGTGTGACTATTCTCATATAAATACTTTTGTATTCAGTTTAGTTATTTGTACTTGCTATTCTGTTGTACTTTCTTTTGTTTATACAACACATCAACTAATCTTCATTTTAAAAGATGGCATTCACTGCACATCATTACGATTAGACATTTGAATGATCTATCATCTCTAACGCTACTCCGGGTACTTATCAGCTATAACTTAAACCATTGGTCCTACTTTGTTAACATACTATAACTTTTTCAGCTATTAGATCTGGTTCTGAGTTGTGAATTGACTGAACAAGCAGTCAATCTAAAGTGCATAATCATAACACCAACAATTCATAGAACCTTGATATGTATCTGATGAAATTAATTTCCAAATTTGCCATGCATACCGATACTATGACCGGTCCTCCCAACCTTAGAGTTCATCTGTCTCAATCAACCCCAGACATGAGATCCTCCAAAAGTACGGATAACCTCAATGTGCCAGAGCGACTTATTGCAAGCTATGCTCTCTGAGAAGCACATTGTTAACGTCAGGAATTTGGAAGTTACTTTTATTCCTGTTTTCCTGAGCTTTTAATATTTAGGGACTTTAAATACTTTCTACTTTTCCAACTTTTAGCACTATTTAACTACTTTCCTGTCATTGGGGAATTTAGATTTTTCTATAAAAAATCTAAATTAGAAAATATTCTTTCAAGGATTTTGAAATATTTTGGGGAAAGTCTTCTGCCTTTTCCATAACCTCATGGATTAGGCATATGATCTCAACTAATCTCATTTGATGCATAGTGCATACAAAATAAATTATTTATTTTTCATAAATAATTAAATAATATTGTCATTATCCATTGGGTCCACTCCCCTTTGGATTTGTGTTCAAATGTCTAATTTGAAAAGCATAGAACTTGGGGTGTTACGGCTTCCTCATAAAATTCTTTTATGGTCCATCCTCCTTCTTACATTGTTTGATACCTCCATTTGTATGTGCTTCTCTGTTCAGCCATCTCTCAATGGATTCTTCTTTTCTTGTCCTTTCTTCATTGGATGATGAGCTATCTTCTCTTTAGGGAAAGTTCCTTTTGGATCCTTGCTTGTTGAATTTCTTAAAGCCTTTTCCTTTGAGTTTCCCATCCTTGTTTGGACATTTTGCTGCAAAATGCCCAACCTCATTCATTTGAAACATATCAATGGAAGCTTACCTTTGAATTTTCCCTTACGATTTTAGTTTTGTCATGAAGTAAGCATATTCTTCATGAAGACCTTCTTCATCATCTCCCTTTTCTTCACACTTGCGGTGCATGTATTTTCAATTGAAGGTTGTTTATCCTTATTAGTTTTGTCGATGCAATGAGCAGGTTTCTAGATACGAGAAGTACCCTCTTCTTCATCAAGTCTCATTTCATATGCTATGAGAACTCCATGTAATTCCTCTTCTTTGAGTTTATGTTTCATATTTGCACGATATTCTAAGACCGACCCCCCCTTTGCGGGTTGAATCTCCTGGTAATATTTCTAAGAATATTTAGTATAATAGTCTTCTTGTCAACTTTCTCTCCTAATCCTTCAAAGTATTGGTTATTTCATCAATGTATTACGATTATCATTAATGTTACAATCTTCTTTCGTCACGAGTTGCTCAAATTTTTCTCTATAGATTTGAAGCTTCTTCTTTAACATTTGATTCACACCATATATATTCTCAATCTTGTCGCATTTTGGCGGTTTTACAACGACACCTTGGCTTAAATGATTCAATAAGTCCAATGATAATAATATTGTTGCTTTTGCATCATTTCAAACTCTTCTTACCTTGTTCATCTGTGGTTGATGTGACTCATTTTTAGTGATGTCCTGTAACCTTGCACCCGAAGATGAACCTCCATTCTTCCTTTCCAGTGCATAATTATTTTCATTGAATAGTGCAATTCTTGGTATGTCCATGACCCTCCTTCTATTTGATAGCATTGAAGAATAAGTAGTCTCAATTGTTGGAAATATTTGAGAAGGTGATGATGCTACTTTCAATTAAACTGATGAATTATTACAAAATTATTATGGAGTGTTTTGTACAATGATAGCACATTACAAGAGGAAGCAATGCTGATTTTGGTGGAAACCCACTATGAGACAAAATCCACCTAATGCTTTTCTAATAATTATTTAATATTCAACTCAAATTGAAAATAAGCTCCAACTTCCTAGAATTTAAAAGCATTCTTCTCCGACTCCCAACGGATGGACGCTCCAACGTCAGAGATTGTGATGATCAGGCGAATGGATTCTCAACACCCAATGAGCTATAACTCACCCTAGCACCACCCTGCCACCCTATGAAAGAATAAAAGAAGAATGGACTTTCGTACCGGGGGAAAATGGTCCGCTTGCAATGATATAGAATGATGCGAGAAGAAGACGAAGATATACTAGATCATAACCCCAACTTTGTCACAACCACCTAATGACGATCCTAGACACTCCAACAATGCCTCTTGGCAACAGCGGATAGACACTGGTACAATTTGTACGATAATGTATTTACAATGACTAAGTACAACGATACCTTTACAATGATTGTGTGTAAATCTTGCTTGTAGAACTAACATGATGTAGACACTGCTTTGTTGTTTATGCACCTTGGTTGCTACTCTTGTGTACTGCCCTCTTGCTGCACCTTGCTTTTCTTTCTTGCCATAGAAAGCACAGTCCTTTGCCTTCCCCTTGACAACACATGATCTAGTTTTTCTTGCCTTCTAGGAGCTCGATATTGAATGCGGTGTATCTGCATTATTTCAAATCCTCAATATCTAAGTTTTGGTCTATAGTATTCCTACGAGTCCTCTTTCCAATGACATAGGTTTGACCCAATTTGGATTCTTCAAGAGAGAGCTATACCCAATCTTTCACAATGCCCTAATTATGGACTGTTCAGCGAGCACACTTGTACGACATGCCACGTGTCATTGTTTCTTCATTTGGATCTAAAGGTTATAGAGAGAAAAGTAAATACTGTGCACTATTTTCCACTTTACGGAATTCCAATCCCCGGAGGGATACTTATGAAAAATTTACCAAGGTCACTTCTTTGAGATGAATTTCATGATCCTGTAAAAACCACAGCTTCCACAGATCATATCTCAAAAAATATTCACCTTGATGTTTAAATGTTTAGAAGCTTCCTCGAGTTTCAAATTTGCCTCATAAAATTTTAGCTTACGAAGACAGCCATGAAAAAAGTTAGAGCACAAATTCCACGATGACTTTGTTTTTGATGGAGAGAAATCCTTGCATTAGGAGAAATGGGGATCTGGTTATATAATCCGCCCAGGTTGAGAGGCTTCAACATAGGTGAGCATTAAGGAGGGATTTTAGAGAAGTTTAAAAAATATTAATTATGAATTTTGACCCCGTACGCAACCCCATGGGGTTCTAGCCCACTAGCCGGGGGTACAAACTTCAAACATGAATATCTCTCAAACGCGTGAAGAATTAAATGGCATGCCATATATCAATGGAAACATCTCGACAAGTAGAAACCATAAAGTAATTATTGGCCCATAATATGTTAATTTGGTAAGTCAAAATTCCCATGACGTGGGTTAGCCTGGTGCTCATGGGTTGACATCAACTTCAACCGGCCCGATCAAAAATCTCAACCTCTATTACTCTATATCTTTGTTCTTCCCTCCCATATATATCTATATTTAATATATGTCAACGATACATTTATATATATTATAATATAATAAATATAATATTGTATTAATCAAAAGCTATTAAATTTAATCATGTGAATATTATAATATATTAATATCAATATTATATCTAATAATAATAATAATAATATTTTAATATTATATTAAGGATTAATAATGTTTTTTGGATGTTATTAATAATAATTTAGCCCATGGTATTTCAACCATAGGCTTCACCTAAATAAAACCTAGTTTTTGAGTGTTCATAAATATAAAGCGAGATTATGGAGTAAATATGAAAAAGAGGTTTTATTTACCTACACTCTCTGGTTTATTTATATTTTTATTTACTTACCATATCTCTTTTATTTACTATGTTATTTGGCCCATAGGCTTGTTATATAATTATATTTTTATTTAGAATCATATTTGATATATTTTTATTTATTTACCTTATCTATACTCTTTTATATTTATTTATTTACCATATCTTTTTATACCTATTTTATATTTATTTATTTATCATACCTCTTTATACCTTTTGTTATTTATTTATTTACCATAAATATGGTATTTGGCCCATGGTATTTAGCCCATGGTTTCAATATTAACTTGTCATTTACCATACCTCCAATTTATTTAGATTTTAAAAAATATTGCAATTTTTGATAAGAAATATTTATATTTTAAAGTTTTTAATTTATCCATAAAAAATGAGTTTTTTTCTTTTAAAGATTCATTTTAGAAATATTTATTTAAAAGAAATATTAAAAGATTTTGGATTTTTGATTGTTTGTGTTGAATTAAATATTTTCCTTTGATTTAGGAAATGGTATTGATCTTAGTAAAGAGTAAAGATGTTTAAAATTTTACTTAATTTGGAAATTCAATGTGGTAATTTTTGTTAAAGATAAATTTATGATCCATTCAAATTCGAGTATATAATAAAGCAATTACTAAATGGGTAGTCATTTACTATCCATTCAAGTAATATAAAATTAAAGATTAGGCCCATATTAGCAAAAATAAAATTTATTATTTTGTGAGGACGTGTTGACTCTATTTTTTTTTTTTTTTTTTTAATTTTTAATTTAAGATTTAAATGAGCATTAACCATTCTTTTTTAATTATTATTGTATGAAGACGTGGCATACCTAACATCAAGGTTATATGGGTTGTGAATTGCCCCTCTAGGCACGTTTATTATTTAAATTTATACGGCAAATTCGAGTAGTGAATGAGAATGTTTGATGTATATAAAGTGGATATTGTGAAAGGTTGTAAAGTCTCTTCTGTGATATTACATAATTGAAAGATATTTTTGTAATTGGGCATCAATAATAGATGCATCATTATGTATAACTATTTTAATTAGTTGTTGATAATTAATGTATGTTTTTATATTAATTTTTTTTCATAATATGCGTTTATTATTATTGTATGATTTTATATTAAAAAAAAAATTAGAATATAATTTTATTATAAAATATAGTTTTTAGTTTTATTTTAATTATCGATTATTATTAGAAGATGATGGGATTTGCTTATTCATAATAATTGAGGATATATGTTAGTATACTACAAAATTAATGATTGTGATTAATCTACAAAGTAGTAATGTGTTTTTTGTTTTATTAATTAAATAAATTAATTGAAAAAAATGTTATATAAACAATTCTTATATGAAGCGATTTATGGTTTTGCTGAGGGTATTAATAAGGCATGGTATTGACCCATGATATTATAATAAAGTCTATTCAAAATTAAAAATCTTCATGGTAAAATATGAAAGAATTTTCATGATTGAGAATACTAAATATTTTTTACTTGTATAAATGTTTAATTGATATATTAATAAATGTGATTCAAAAAGTCCGATAGGAATATATCAACCAAATTTATAAATATACATTAATATACATTGATATACATTAATATAAATATAAATACATTTATGAAACTTCATATACAATGTTGTGCATTTATACATATTAGTGTACATTACTATGGGTTAAGGTAATTTAGCGTATATTAATATATATTAATGTATCTTAGTGTAATTTACATTAATTTATATTAATATATATATTAATGTATATTTAATGTGCATTAATGTATATTGAACCAGTACTATATAAAAAAAATATATCTATATTGTAGTGGAAAAAAAATTGTCTTAAAACATATAAAATATTATCACAATTAAAACCATCAATATAATTACTATAAAAAATGAAAAGTATAGTATATTTTTTGTTATAGAAAATTATAATTTTATTTATATTAAACCAAACCAAAGAATATATTAACCAAAAGAAACAATATCAAATTGTGGAAAAAAATATTAAGTCGTTGCAATATCAACTTTTAGATTGATAAACCCAACAAATCGATACAATAAACCCAAATAAATAATAAACTTAAGGGAAGGACAAACCTAAGGGATCAATACTATAATCCAAAAGGATTCCAAATCCAAGGAAAAAATCAATTGAAGGAAATAATATTACACCTATGGAAATATGAATCCTTACATAAATAAACCCAACAAAAAAAATGATTAAGATAACAAATTGCAAAGAAAACACAAAACTGTTTAAGCCTGCGGATATTAACCCTTATACTAATAAACCTAAGCAATTGATATTATAAACCCTAGGAAATAAGAAACTAGAGCGATTGATTTCAACCCTTCTTTTTGCAAAAAAAAAGGATTGTAAATATAAACGTTGGGAAGCAATATACCAAACACATGAATACTAAAAAAAAATCATTTTAAACAAAAGGGAACAATATTAAGCCAAGGAATAAATATTTTAAACCCGAAGTATATAATCCCCAACAAAAAAAATTAAAACCCTTAAAAGAATTGATGAACGATAAGTCGTTCCAACATTTTTTTTATCGAGACAATATTTGACCAATTTGACAACTAACCATACCTGGCAATGTTTTTCAAACATACATTTCAATATCGAGACAAAACATAGTTGAAAATGGTTAATTTTTTTATACACACATATCAACACAATAAACCCAAATTAATAATGAACGGAAAAAAAGAGCAAACCGAATGGATCAAAAATAAAAGCCAAAGGGATTGTGAACCCAACAGAACAACAAACCCAACAGAATAATATTAGACCCTAGAAATATGAACCCTTCCATAAATAAATTAAATGCATAAATATTATCAATAGGAATGAATACCACAACGAATGAAACAACATTAGCCCTGCAAATATTATAAACCAAAGGAAATAATAAATTGAACACATTAACAGTAAGAGACATGGAATATTAAATGAAACATAAAAATATTAAGGACAAGGGATAAATATTTTAAACCCAAAGTATATGCACCCTTACATAAAAATTAGAAACCCTTAAACAAACATCAATAATGATTACAGTCAGTGTAACATTTTTTTTATCGAAAAAATCTTTTTCATGATGTGGCTTCCAACGATGGTTCACAATATTTGAAAAAAATTCATTTCCATATTGAAACAATATTTTTGTGAATGAAACATAGGAACATGGTTGATGATGGTTTCTCTTCATATTCCAACAAATTGACACAATAAACCCGATTGAATAGTAAAACCAAGGGAAGAGGAAACACAAGGGATAAAAACTAAAGCCCAAAGGCATTGTGAACCCAATGGTACAATAATCCCAAGGGAATAATATTAGACCCAGGGAATATGAACCATTCCATAAATAAACCAAAGGGATAAATAATATGAACAAGAATGAATACCAAAGAAATGCAACAAAATCCAACCCTACAAATATTTACCCATATATTAATAAACCCATGGAATAAATAATATAAACGCAATGTAATAAATAAACCCAAGGGAAGAATATGAACTCTTTCAAAGACAAACTCAATGGATTGGAATTAGAAACCAAACTGAATAATAAACTCGACACACTGATACTGAAAACCAATGCACTATGAACCAAAGGGAAGAATATGCAGGTCAAGGGATAAATATTCTAAACCCAAACTATATCAACTAAAACAAAAAAAATATAAACCCTACAACAAGCATTATTACCTATTATAAAACATTGCACATTTCTGTTATAAACCAATATTAAGCCGATGGGTTAAATATTATAAACCTAAAGTATATAAACCCTATCATAAATATCAAAACCCCCTTAACAAACATCATTAGGAATTACAAGCCATGTCATTTTTCCGTATCAAGACAAACTTTGTCACTATGAGACATCCAACCATAGTTTGAAATCTTAGATTGTATTTCATTTCCATTTCAATACAGTATTATTTACAATGCAATATACGTACATAGCTGGCATCGAGAGATGAAAGGAAAAAATACACATTTGAACTACAAACATTGGAATGGGAAAAAAATAAAACAATGGAAAATTGAATAGCATCCATATACAGATTTTAAGATCATAACGCAATGAAAAACAATTGATTTTACCAACATTGAAACCAAAGAAAAGAATTGAAATGAAGCAATAATGATTTTTTCTTAACATCAAAACACCCATGAGGAATGTTAACTTTAAAAACTTCATCGCGAAGCATTTACTCATTAGCATCTTCCAAGCCACATCTAGATCAATAACAAAAAAAACAACATTTCAAATCAATATTGTAATGTTCACGGCCCTTAACACTTTCCAAAATAGTCCCTTATGGTTTTCTTCTTGGTTCTCTTAGGTGCACATCCAACAATTATTTGACATCCACTTTCATTCTTTTCAACAAACAGAGGTGCTCATCAATAAAATTAGGTTGAAACTTATGATTTTAATCAAACAGTGAGAAAATATATATATAAAAACTTATTGCGTCAGAAATAGAATGAATTTCTATGGCATAATACTGCACATTGTTATTTTCCATATCTGCAATTCAAGAAAAATAAATAAATAAATAAAGGTAAAACAAAGACTGACACAACAAAGTAAGAAACTATCTTTATATGTCGAATAAAACTATGAACTACAAATTAACTAAAATAAATAAATAGATCTAAATTTTGCATGGTTGAAAAGAAGGAAAAAAAAAACAAAACAATAAAGACAATATGATTGGTTAAATAAAAACAACACCACAAGAAATCATTCACTCATGTGATTATTTCCAGGCATTCAATATGTTAAATTTAACAGAAAAAAGAGAAAAACAATTAACTTAATCATCACACAAAAAAGCCATCAATATCATTTCCAGCCACTCTGGTAAACCAGAAACCTCAATTCAAGATAAAAACCTCAAAATTATATAGACTTCAATCATTCCTCCTCTTTTTTTAGAAGTGTAACATAAGAATTGTTTTGCATTTTTTCATAACACTGATAAGGAAAACGTGGTGAAATCCATAAACCATAAATGGATTTCACTCTTGATGTAGATGTAAATGTAAAAATATTCCTTTCTCTATCTCCAATATCTACAATGGCTCATTGCAAAGTAATCCCTTGTGACTTGTATATAGTGAAGGCCCATGCCATTTTTAGAGGAATCTGTCTAAGGTTCCCTCTACCAACAGGTTTTATGGGAACAACATTTTGACAATCCTTGTCAAATGGAACACCAAATTACTTCTCAAAAATAATGGTAGCAAAATTTTGAAGTTGTGGCGGGTTTGGACAAGATTCAATAGAAGATATATTCAATATATCCACGAGAGCCATTAACCAACCTATCTTGCACCCAAAAATTACATGTAAGAATGAAATTCTCACCACGATATAACAACACCTCATGCTCCAAGAAATAATCATCTCTATCATCAATATTGGATCTCCTAGCACATTCCGCAACACATATTGCAATGACATAATTTAATGATTTGAACATTTTATGATTATGAAAATTAACGAGATCATTTTTTGTAAACAATTGAATGGAATAATAAAATAAAATAATTTCCTGATAATCCAAGCAACTATCAACAAGAGTCATAAGAATATCCCAATATTACAAATAAGGCTCCACGTTTGTAATATTCGTTAAAAGATTGTGAAAAGATACCTGCCTAGAATCATCTCCCTAATATCTATAAATTTTATCCAAGGTCACAAAAATGATGCAACTTTTCCTCAACACTTTCCCTATTTTTCTTCCTAGATATATGAGTTTATCCTTAACTGGAGGAAGTTTTGGAATATCACCCAAAATAATTATGGACCTGACACTAAAAGGAGAAGCTTTCTTTTTTGGAAAGGCTTCTCACAAAGGAGAATATATTTTCATCAACAACCTTGGGTATTTGAATTTCATTGAATCAATTAAAATGTATCAAATGTGCATCATTTCTTCTTGGAAAGTTTCTAGATCCTAACCATTTAGCAGCTGTATATCTTTAATAGGAATTTTCAAAGAAGTGTGTATTATGTTTCCATTACAGGAATTTTGAGCCTAAAAGTGCCCGTGAAATTTTCATTTAATTTCCATGTCATAATATGTAAACCAATCAAAAACCATTAAATTTAAAAAGAGGTACATGTAAATATTTTGGAGGGAAACGACAAAAAACTACTTTTTTTTATTCTATTTTCAGCTTATTTCCTTATATGTTTACTTAAATTTCAATCGTATACACTTGTTGGATGCAAAATTAAATTTCACATCCAACGAGTACCCATTATGCATACTTTTAAGAATACACACATTGATAATAATTATAGATATATTAAAAATGCATCTGAAACACATTTTTTTTTAATGTATATGCAAATATTATCAATGTGGATCTTCTCAAAAGTATGCATAATGGGTACTCGTTGGATGTGGAATTTAATTCTACATCCAATGAGTGTATACACTTGAAATTTGAGTAAACCTATAAGGAGATAAACCAAAAACACAATTAAAAAAATTGTTTTCTTCTTTTCCCTCCAAAATTCATAACTCTTATTTTATTATTTTAACTATTATGTTATTATTTATCCTTAGGAGGCCAATTTTACGCTGAAATTTCCTCTAATGTATGTATATTAAAAGTAGGTATGCCAGTTGGAGCAAGTAATAATATTGGACTTATTTCTCTCATTGTTGAAGCTAAAAGAGCATGACAACTATAATGAATAAGAGAATAGTTTCCTATTTTAGCAGTTCCTTGAATAATAATTTGCAAAGGATCATCGTCCCGACCATCAACAAAATGACAAAACAAAATTTCAAAAGAAGCACGTTTTTTATACGCTAAAGACGAAGCCAAAAAAATTGTCTCCCCAACTTAATTAGTATTAATAATTCCTCAAGAGTGTGCATATTTTATAAAGTGGACTGTTGTTCAATAATTTCATCTGAACACATTATTTCTTAATAATTATGGTGAATATAAAATTCCCTTCTACCAAGTTTCTAAAGCTTTAAAATGCCAACATTGTTTGGGGGAACTATTCGAGAAAAAAAATTACCACTCTTCTAAATCCTAGCTCAACATTTTCTTCATGTACAAGGGGTTCAACATATTCTTCATTACATTCATTATGAAAAGGAGTTCAGTCAACATGCCACACATTATATATGAAATTCCTTCAAGTATCAATGATTTTTTCTCTTTTAATCCCTAAATCGAAAGAAATGTCATGAAATGGCTTGTACAACAACAACTCGATCGAGCAGAATGTTTCAAACAATTTTGACTCTTCATAAGGAACAACATAAAAACATGGTCAAACACGAACAATACCATGGGATTGTAATACTTTCCATTTCTCTTATCGATGCCCAACATAGAAAATCCATGATATTAATATTTATATTAGGAACAAATGGCCCTAAAATGGGGGTCACGTTTGATACAGCTCGACAAAAGTGTTTGTGCCCAAAATTTCATCGGAATGTAGTATAAACCATTGGTAAAAAAAAATCAACATTCAAAGGGAAAAACCTATGAATACAAACAACAAGATGCAACTTTAGCAACATATGGAAATTTTCCTCTACTCCAATTCCATGCTCACAAAGTGTTTCAGCAAGGAACCTTTTGTATGCAGACAACGTAGGAGCCTCACATGCACTAGCACCAACAACTGTTGTCAACATTTTGTGATAAATTTTATATCGTCTTTATGCTTTTGAAGCATATTTTGCAATATATTTCAACACTGCATGTTGAGAGAACACTGGGTGACAATCAAAATTTTCTCACCACATAGTGAAAATATATGCATTGTGAACTAGTTTGTATTTTTTTATTCCCTTTATAATCTATGTACAAATACTACTTAGCATGACCCTCCCATTGAGCATCATAGTGGAATTAAAGGATTAACCTATTTTTCTTCAAACACGAATCAACACTGCATTTGGTGTGTCTCTACACGTGATTGACCAAATTCTCATAATCCTCTTCAACGTCACTAGAAAACAATGTTGAGTATTTATGACGCATGGATCATCATTCAAAATGAGGGATCAACACATTTCAATGAGGTATTTCATGTAGATTCCAATATATTATATATTTGATAAAATAGAACTTCATCACATCAACACGCAAATGGTTGTACCAGTCTATCGTTTCCACGTTAAGAGCTCCAAACAACCAGAGGAACCCATGGACATGTGTCGAGCCTCTATGCTACAATTTCTACCTAAAAAAACCATGCATGCAATAAATAAATATATAAAAAATAAACAACGAAAAAGCTTCTATCAAAAATCTTACATAACACAACATAAATGTGTCAACATGGATGTGTACCAAAGATATTTGGCCCTAAGATATTTCTGCAGAACTAAATCACAAAAAATATTAAATATTTGGTGCATATAATTAGCAACAATATGTGGATATTGAATAAAATTAGCAAATTTTATCGCATGCTCATTTTATCGTCAACATTGACTATTCAAAGGCATAACACTATGCAAGTCATGACACTTTGTATTAGTTGCAGGTAACGTAAAAAACAATTAGGGAAACCCAAATGGGTGATCATGTGAGTGAGTTCAGAATGACACTTTGTCCAATATGCCCTTCTATCCCTAAGAGAGGACCCAAAATGCATTAATTTTTCATAAAATCTGTTTTTTGGAAAATCATGACATTGTTGACCCAGTTCTTGAACAATAGAAGCTGCATTTTCATGAATAAAATTCTTCAAAAAAAGAGTCGTCATTACTTGGATACTATTAACACGGAAAAATCGTACAAGCAAAAGACATTAGAAAATTTCAAGTAGAAGGTACAAATAAAGATTTATAGGGAATAAATACATTATTCGAGTTGAAAATTTTAACTTTTCCTAAGGTTAGTAGGAAGCTTTTTGGACCATGCACATGAAGTACTAACCCCGGACGATCACTGTGGATTTTTATTTTATAGTCATGTAGAACATCATGACTATCCCTAGAATAGATGTGTGGTCCTGAGGATGTGGAATGTCACCATCTGGGACCACTTGGCACACTTGGAGAAAACGATTTGCACTCAAGCTAACCAAGTATAGTTGCCTTGGAGCCACCTTTAGGAATTTAGTGAAACACACAAAGGAATCATACCCCCCACTCTTGTGTCAAAATCCATTTTGTACCAAGAGAAGGAAGGAAAATTTGAAATTTTTCTATAAAAGCGAGCCATAGGAAGAGAAATGGGAGACACATTATTATGTTGGTCAAATTTCTCCTCGGAAAATGAGCTTGTGTTGTCCATCAACAAGAGGATTGGACAGATTTAGTTGTTGGCCATCTAAAACCTCAATCCAAGAGAGGATATTTCACCACGCATCCATCGATCTACCATCCTTTGAGAGGGAAGACAGGTTTATAGAAAACTTAAGGGGAAGATACCCCCTTGTCTTGGATATTCGAGCTTCGTAGATCGAAGGATCCACTACGAGATATTTATCATTCTATATTCTACTACCACTAGCACCTAATAAAGGAAGAGAGCTCCCCATTGTTGAGTTATTAGTGTTTTTTAAATATTGAAAGCGAGGTTTCTTTTGCATGTTTTTTGTTTTTGTTTCTTTGTTTATGTAGCATGTTCCGTTTCCATTTACCTTAGCTTATTACATGTTGAACTTGTTCCACTAACATTTGAAAAACCCCTTTGACCTATGACTTTCTTGTAGGAAATTAACCTCCCTATTAAGCATAGTGTATTTCTTCCTCCCATTCGCTAAATACACTACTAGAGGAATGGAGACTCCACTAGATTCTTTATTTTTAGTTAATGGTTCTTGATGTAGGTCCTTCTTCCTTCTCAGCTTGCTACAAAACTACTATTTCTTCCTCTCAACACTTTCAGTCACACACAGTGAGAAAATTTTTTCAGAGAAGGTAGGGTTTTTCAGCTTATGCTATCTGTGCCCATTCTATTTAGACATACACACAGTTTTCATGCCTGTGGGAAGATAAGTCATGTGATAGGAAGTAAGCCTAATTTTCACTTGTTTTTCCGAGTTTTTTTGCAGTTGTAGGGTGTTGGAAAATCATAATAAATTTTCCATCACATTGTTATGTTATTTTACAACTAGTTAGGACACTTAATTGCTATAGTTTAGCCTAGCAACTAAGTAGTTTTAATTTTTTTTTTTTTTTCAAATCACACATAGTTTAAGTAGCGAGAAGTAAGTGGCCTTAAATTCACATATGTTATCTGAAAAAATTATTTTCTGGTAAAAGATACAAAAAATCATAGAGTAATTAACATAAACGTAAGTGGCCCATACATCCACATATCTTTAGCTAATTCTTGTTTTTCAATTTTTTCATTAGATTAGTTAATTTTTTTCATTAGGAATTGGGACGAGGGCCAAAATGTCGAAAAGAAAGCAAATAATATCTTCCACCCTTGCACCTAACGGTGAACCTGGGTATGCATATGAATGCATTATTAAGACAATTTTCAATATCCTTATAGTGTAAAAACTTAGTCTAAATAGGAAAGGTGTTAGCGGCCCATAATCTGCACATCATTTATTTTTTCAAGGAACAATCACACATAGCATAACTAGAAAAGGATTGTAAAGGATCAGCACATATCAACATCTCATAACACTTGTGATTGTACACTCCAAAGCACACACGAAGAATTGGTAAGAAGTGGACCAAAAGGCACCGAGTGTGTTGGGACCTTTGTCGTCTTCTTATAGTTACTTCACCAAGGCACACGCTAAGAAAATTGAGACTCTATAAAAATATTACTAATAAAACTCACTAAATTATCCCCACAGGGGCGAAAAAAGAAATTATAGTTCAGGTTAGGACCATCAAGGGTAGGCATCCAATAAGCCTTCATTGTCATTCTACATTTTGAAACATAGATGTTGAATTTTTAGGGAGCTTCAAATCTATCTATCTACCCATGGAACAAATACTTGAGTGTTACCAGAGACCCATTTCAGTGGGGGTTAAGCTTAGGCCCAATGTGTCTGGTAATTTTTGGAGCTAGCTAACCCATCTAGTGCTCGGTACTGGTAGTTGAATACCAAGAAGCTCAATACTCGAATGCTCATGTGGGGCGATGGTACTTAAGTGGCAAAAAATAGGGCATCCTTCCCTATAGGTGACGATGAATGTAGTACTAGATCCTCTTACAATTACCTTGGTCGATTCTTTGGCTAGTGGAATTTGTCACCATTTCTTTCAGGACATAAGCCCCAGTATCCATCAAAAGACATCTTCAAAAGGCCCAGTTACATTTGAGAGTGTAAGGAAGGTTAGGTCTATTTAGGCTTTTGAATATCATATGCAAAACAACCAATCCACATTTTTTTCTTGCTTCATCACCTAGCATTAATATAAAGGAAAACTTACCTCATAATTTTTCGATTTTTTTTATGCATGTGATCGTATTTTCTTTGATAATAATAATCCTTCCCTCAACAAGCCAAAAATATTTCCAAGATTAAACTAGTCAACACCATAACGGACCCAATGGGACGTCGTCAATCTAGGTGTTTTTTGGACCTCCCCTCATTATAGGGAGGACTGCCATGTCTTTCACTATTTAGGCGTAAAAGGCGACACACCGCCACCATTATTGGTTCATACTTTAACAAGGAACCTTTGGTTGGAAACTACCAAGTGTTACCCAACACCACACCAGTGTAAACTCCATCACGATACCACACTCAACTCCTCCCACAACACCGAGAGGGCAGAGGAGTGCTACACCTTTGGGTAGTCATAAAAACATACAACAGGGTACGCCATAGGGTAATATTCCCTAGGCCTCCCCCTTAAACCATCAAACTCATATACCTATTTTTCCATAGTACACAATGACAGTCAATAATCATTTACCCATTTTAGCATCACTAAACCTTCCAGATCTATCAAATTTAACTAATGACCCCATTTCACATAGCCTTAATTGGCCTCCCATGTCCACGAAGCTCCCATCGGTTATACCTAAATTCAAAGGGAAGCAAGCGGAAGACCTTGGAAATCATATGATGACTTTCCACCTATGGTGTTCATCCAATAGTATCACTGATGATACTATTTGACTAATACTATTTTAATGCACCCCAACTGGGCCTGAAGTGAAATGGTATGTTGAGCAACATTCTGGTTCACATGGGACCTTTAGTGCCCTCGCTATCGCATTCCTCACTTATTTTCAACTACCCATCCATGATTATTCGGGAATGGAATTGTTGACTCATTTTAGGAAAACACCACTTGTCCATATATCGGACCATCTCCATGAATGGCGATGACATCGTAGTTTGTGCAAAGCTAAACTCAACGATAGAGTTTTGCTGGACTTGTATTTGAAAACTATCATAGAAGATATCTCAAAATATTTAGCAACACAAGGACCTACCTTTGAGGAGGACTCCATTTCCAAAGCCCAGTAGCTCGAACTCATATACACCTAGTCAAGATATATCTACAATGTCCTACCAAATGTCCTGTGCCCACAAACATATAGAGAATTACCAGCCGCGTCGAATATCGCAGACAAAATGATTGAGTCATTGACCCAAGGTCACCTAGGCAATAGTATCTAGTTCCCAAAATACTTGTACGATTCTACCCAGAACATGACGCAACCTGTCTACAACCAAAGTCAATTTTAACCTTTGCATAATATGAAGAATAGTGTGTCACCATATCACCAACATTAGGGAGGCTCATACCCTCCCTCGCAAAACACCCAGTACTCAGCTAGGAATTATGATGGAAGAGATCCCCTCCAGCAACCTTACACCAACTAGTGACAGGGAGACCAATATTCCCCTTTCCCCGCACAAAATTCACCACCGCATAACAATGTATCGGTGAACTTAGTATAACCTTCCGAGGCTCAACGGTACCAGGCTTATGACCAAGAGAACATAAACAAACCTCCTAACATTGTGAAAAAGAAGCTTAGGAATAAGAAAAATGTAGACTATGGACATGGGTTAGTAACCAATAATGCCCCTACAATCTCAACCTGGGGTAAACCCCAACCAAAATCAAAATCAGGAGCCAAACAACAACTCCCAAGGGAAATAAATAGGTCCAGTTGAAGGACAAACCATTCTTGTGCCATATGTGGTGAGTACGACCATTACAATCACCACTGTCCCGAACTCCTTGAACTGAAAAAAATTAAAGGTAACCGTGGACAAAGGGTACCTACCGAAAAATATATTGTAATGAAGGAGCCTTTCACCCGCCAAGGAGTGGTTAACAACCAACAACAACAACCACCTCAAAAATATACCGGGAGTGGAAACCAAGAAATTTACAACTGTCGAAGAAATTTTCTTGCAAACAAGGAATAGATGCCCCCTCGCACACCAACCCATAAGTTACGAGAACAATTGCACCTACTGCATCATTAACCATATCGAAAGTACCTATAGAGCCCCTTCCAAAAAATATTCAAGGGGCCAACCAGGTGTGTAGGAAACCACTCAAAAGATACCCATAACTACAACTTAGTGGATGATTTAGCACAATCACCTACTGCCATGTTGGCCTTAAAAGTCCTACCATCATGCCCAAAACAACGGAAAGCCTTAATTTCCACATTCAGTGCAATCGAACCTTCTGATTCGCGCCTAATGGATTTTGACCTAGAAAAAGAAAGCCCACGTCTTATTTATCTGGTCACCTTCCAAATACTGGTGTTAGTCCATAATATCACCATACATTGATGCATCATGGAAGAAGGAACATCTACATGCATCATGTCCAAATTTTTTTGGAAAAAGTTGGGATCACCCGAATTGAAGCCTTTTGACATCATGCTTAAAGCATACGATGGTCGACCTACAATCCCCATCAGTATATATCAAAATTTCACTGTAAAATTCGCTGAAAAGGCAATACTTATAGACATTGAAGTCTTGGATACACAACTAGACTACAATATACTCATCGAAAAAAGTTATATGTACACCATGACTACAATATCATCCTCTCTCTTTCGGGTGATGATGTTCACCCATGAAGGTCCAATCATCAACGTCAATTACCTTACATACTATGATAAGAATCTTATGATGGATCTCCATGTTGTTTTACCTTACATAGACACAACTACGAAATCACTCATGTGGTATCAAGAAATTGACCCCAGCCAATTCAAACCATCATCAATCCTAGGATCATTCCTAGGAGATCACCCTATCATAACAGAGGCAGCCCCAAAAATCACGGGGGAACCAATGTGCATGATTATGTCCTAAAACATCAAGAACATCCCGGATATGGAAACCAGTAGTATGGATATTGAAGCCACCGACACGACTTTCCTACCCTACACTATCACCCAAACCCCATTTTTATACCCCCACCTAGTTTTGTGTGAAAGAAAGTCTTGGAAAATATTACATTGCCAAACATGGATGAAATCAAAATCCTATGCATCAAAATCTTGTAGAAAGCATAAAACAAATGATGTAAATTGAAATTAAGAGAATGTAGAGCATATTTTAAGGACATTTGACCACATACTTCACATCCATCATTTATCAAAACATCACATAGATGAGTCTATAACTTTGATATTATTTCTAGTAGCTAAAATTATGCACCTTCTGATAGGAAATAAACACATTAGAAATAACAAAGATAGAATCACATACTGTGCATTTAAAAATTTGGAATAACCATATATTCTTTATTAATCATAAAAAATAGCATACATCTTTTAGTTCTTAAAACACTGGCCAAATTTTTCAGGTTAGAGCCACCTATGGAAGAGAAAATTCAAAACCACTTTTTCAGTTTTTCGAGAACTTTTATAGGGCCTCATAAATCAGGGCCCTCCTACAAAATATTCCTTCTTGATATTTTCATAATTTCCTAACCACTAAACAACTTGAGCTTTCTACTAACACATTTTTCCTAATTATCGTATAACAGTCTTCATTCCATTATTGAAAATACATATTTACAAAAAGATCAAAATACCATGAAATGTCATGATTGACACAACAAAATATCTTCATTATTGGCAGGTTGTATCTAGTAGGAGGGAGCTTGAATTAATTATTGGACTTTTGGCAGATTTACAAACTGAACACACATTTTCCACAAGGTTGGTTTTGGCAAGGGACAACGAAATACGTTTTGATAAACTATCTTTAGGTTGCTAATCTTGGTATAATTTAGCTTTTCAACAAATAAAGTTTTTACCAGCCAAAGTAGTTGGAAGTACCTCCTTAGAAAGTTTACTCTATTCTTACCTTTGAGGGTGAATGTATTGTCATTAGAATAGTTTTCTTTTCTCTTTGCTTCCACCAGCACTTGCTAATACTTCTCCCATGTGAATTTGTTCCCTAAGGCCTCCCAGTAGTTGGGAAAACTAGCTATAGTTGTTCTATAAAAATTAAAATCAAATGTAGCTATGAATTTCAATAGATCACCTAAAAACTCCCCAGCTTTGGCCCTGGCTACATCTTTCTGAATCCTCTTGGATATTTCCATGATTTCCAATGTCGTGTCAAAAATACCCTTTTTCCTCAACTCACCTGTTGTTTTTCGTTGAGGTTTTTTATTTTTTTCTCTGTTGCCTTAGAATTTTTTCTATCCTTCGCTTTGGCTGACATGTTAAAAAATTCAAGGTCCTTCATAGAAATTTTTTGATCTACCACTAAGGTCATATGCTCTGACATAATTTTTAAGTTATAAATAATCTCATCCAAAATTAGTTTTCTAGCCTAGATGAGTGACATATTACCCTTTAGATTTTTTTTCACCTCTATGATTTCGTTGTTTGTAATATTAAAGTTTTTATTGATTTTCTCTTCATTGCCTCTAGCTATCTCTAGCATCATCACCTTTTGTGTGAAATTATTTTTGGTATTTTTAAGATCAACCTACACCTTTTTACTTTGACCTCTGAAATTTGTAACTAAATGAGGATTTTGGTAAATTGTTCAGTGGGATTTTGTGGGTCTTCTCACATGATTACATCACAAATATGAGAATGAATTCTCTACTAGAACTCTACCACCTTTTTCTTGAGGACTACCACCTCACAATTTCTATATATTAGCTCCATGGCCAGGATTTCCTTTTTTCTCTCTACTTGGGCTAGTTCCTGGGATTGTACATGCTCATATGTAGGAATTTCTGGCTTTTTCCTCAGCTCCTAGATAATATATTGTGAGCCCTAAATAATGGCCTCCATAGAAGTTTTATCATATGGACTTACCCCTACTTTCATAATTAGTTATTAGTAGTTTTAATTCATCAAATGAAGAGCTCCTTAGACGGCCCTATCTTGCTTTACTCTGATGGCATATTTTTCTAACAATTTCTAATCTTTGCTTACATTTGCAGAAATTTTACTCAACTCACTATAGAAATTTTCTCCAACCTACCTATGCTAGTTTATTTTATCCTCTAAGAGGATTCTAACAATGTCTAGTGACATATCTAAACTCCTGAATTTTGGCCCTGATGGGGGTAACTGTGAGTTAGTATGATGTAAAGAGAATTAAATTTTGTTCCTTTCTAAGTCCATAGAATCTAGGATAATGGTATGATAAGGGACTGAGTGTGAATCTAGTTGTTGCAACATTTATTCTCTAACTCTTTTGTTTCTCTCCTCTATCATTTGTGCTTCTTTCCCTTTGAGACCTATTGTGGATTAACTTACCAAGGAGCCTAATATTACAACCTATGTAGAAATAAATGTTGTAATTTGTTGAGAGTATTCTAGGGATACCTAGAAGCTTGGTTGGTCCAAGCTCCTCTTGGTCAATCATGTCTCAATATCTTCTTCACATGGATCTTGGACCTTAATGTTATTATTGGATGGTGGTTCTTCCATTTATGTGCCCCCTGCCTCATCCACAAACTTCTTAGCATTTTCCTTTAAAGATGGTGTTTCAATCTCCAACTCTGTATTAATGGGCCAGGAATCTACATTATCTTTCCATTAAAGTTTAGGTATATACTCATTCTCATAAGCATAAGTGTTAATATCCTTTCTCCTTTTTGATATAACACCATGAGGATCATAGTGCCACACTTCTACCATTTCAAAATAAATTTCCTTCAACATGTCTTCTTCGCCTACTTAAAGGTCAGTCAGAAATTGACAACGAAAGGACTCTGAATTTCTTTCTAGGATGCGCTAGGTTTGCTAAAAGGATGAAGTGATTTTATAAACATTCAACCTTGCAAGATGAATTATATGAAAAAAAATTCATGGGGAATGAAAATATGTAAGTGGTATGGGGGACTTAACCATGTACCTTATCAATAATGGCCTCAGGTCATATCAATGTCCCACCTCGTTATCTTTGTTGAGATGCATGATTTATGTTTGCTCGGGCAGGATCCTGGGAGGGGGAATATTGTTTATAATTTTTTAGGAAATGGCCATATAAGTGGTAATGAATTGGGAGAAACCCTCATTATTTTTATTTTTCTTTAGGATACTCTCCTAATCAAATAAAAAATTTATCTGCTTTCCATACTCTATAATACTTAGGCCCAAGTATTTAAATTTATCTACATATGTGTACACAAAAATATCGTCCAACAAGGAATAATATCCGAAGTAATATGTAACAGGGAAATGGTTAAACTTTAATTTTGTATATTCTACGAGAAGCAAGAATATGTCAAAGACAATTTCTGGTTGGATCATTGTGTGTAGGAAACCTATGGAATCTTTGGTAGCATTCAAAATTTATTCTTCTCCAAGAAGAAAGAGAGTAACAATTATAATGGGATGTACTACTTCGGAAAACATGTAAATAGGGAATTTATCAGCAATGGGGAGGATTTTATTACAAGCTAATAGAATATTTGGAGGAAAGTTGTTTTTCACTGACTCAGGGCCCATTATAAGCATAGAAAAAGTAGCTTTAGTGAACCTCTCAAATTCATGAGAAATTGGGAATTTTGAATTAATTATGGCATGACAGCCATAATTTTCTCTCTATATGAGAATAAAAAATAATTATTTTCTTTAATATAATAATTTGCAATCAAAGAAACAATTTCAGGGAAATGGTAGACTATGGGAGAAATTTGGTGATATAACCCTAACTCTACGACCCAAAATATGTCTTCAATTTTTAAGTAATAGTCATATAGGTCGAAATGAAGGTCCCACAGGTGGTAAGATCATAACAAGTCATAGGTTTCAGATTTTGTGTTCATAAAAGCTCAGTATGAACCAAGGGTTTCGTCTCTCATGATTTGGAGTTTTTAGCTATTGGATTCTCCATTTTTATCATAAGAGAAATTTTTGAAAGGTGGGGAAATTACGAGTTATCTAGTGGCCTTAAGAAATAGGGCATATTGGTACCAGACGTTCTCTACATTAGATAATTGTTGAACAAGGTTGAGTGTATGAGGAGCGATAGAGGAATACCATTGGAATGAAATATATTTGAACTCCAATGGATAGCGTGTGACAAATTTATAGGGAAGGAACACTGTGTAGTGACATGTGAGGAGGGTAGAAAATGGTGAGATGTTTGGAAAGGACATGTGGATCCACCGGATTGGATGAGATGTGGAGGGGGAAATCCCTTGACCCTGCAAATATCAAACTCTCTTGTTGACATCGTTGACGTGTTGGCTCTTTGGTGGCAGGTGTGGTCCCGATACTCCAACGGTGTAATATCCCTCCATTTCTATAATATGTTTTTTATTAGACTCAATTACATTGGATAGTATGGCAGGAAAACCATGAAAAATATTATAATAATTATGTAAATGAATATTTATTAATAAATAAATAAATGGGATGTATGTACTTGGGAATGAGACACCTAGAAATGAGACATTTCACAAATAAAATCTCATTGTAAATGAGATTGGATAATTATTTCATGATAAAAATTCTTGATAAGCTTAGTGTATGGGACAGAAAAATCTATTAATTTGCTTAGCTAGAGATATATGCTAATATTGGATAAGAATAAAAACATTGCTGGAGAGAAAGGGAAGCTTTTATGGAAAATCCTAGGCAAGTGGATAAAAAGGTCCATAAAACGGGACGTCGCTAATGGAAACATTATCATGAGATAAGGGTATTAAATACTGGTTGATGGGATCAATAGGTGGTTTTTTATTTATGTCAAGCACTCTCAGCTCGTGGGGAACTAGAGGTACAAGTCATGGATGGGTGGTGAGTGCGCTCATTCAGTACAAGCTACGCCTGTGATTCTGGTTAGGAAATATTATTATATTTGTCCCTGAGAATAATTTTGAAATTATTTTTGATGCATATAAATTTTCTCATTCTTTTCCATACTCTTGAATTACACAATTTTTTTGATCCATATGGATTTTGTTATTAATTGTGATGCCTCGGAATGATAACACTCTCTATTTATCTGAAGGTAAGGGTTTAATGGTTATGATTAAGAGGAAAATTTAAATGTTATTAAGTATCTCATACAAAAGGAATAGAATATTGATCGTGTCGCACTATAAATAGTATATTTTATTGTTAGAAGTGTTGTATTACTATGTAATTGCTCCTTTCTTTCATGTGATTATAATGTTTTGGGTAATGGTTATTAAATAGGAAGTGGGATGTCATAAGCTATTGTTATTACTAGTGACTATAGAAAATTAAGATTTTCATAAGAAGCTGATAGGTATTGTAATGCTTCGTTCTTAGTATATAGTGATTAATATAATTTTAATGTTCTTACGTTATAGTGATTAAGAAGATGGTAATGTATGTAATATGGTACATCAGTAATTGCTATAAAGATTTGTTGATAACAAAATAGAAATTCAGAGGAAGTTCTTTATGTTCTCTTTAAAGCTAATTTGGTTTTGAATACAGTAATTTCCATGGGATTTACAGTGTGATTAGAGTTAAATATGTAACAACACAACAAGCTATGGGGAAATTTAGTCAAATCGAAATGGAGTAACATAATAGCTAAAGTAAGAGGATTAATTCCTCTCAGTGGTTGACTAAAAATATTTGTCAGGTTCATAAGAATACATTAATGAAATAAACGCCTCGTAGCCTCTAATAAATAGGCATCAAGTAATTAAATCTTCTATGATTTGGAATTATCCCAAAAATAGTGCAGGAATTCTTATTCAAAAATTGAATAAATATAGAGGTAAGAAGGTGTAACATAAGAATATATGGTTGGAGGCCCAAACAACCTATAAGGGTTAATATAAAGATAATATCATATATTTTAGCCATTTTTATCTATTTGAGATTGGTCTATATGGAAAAAATATGGTACGACTTATGGACTAAGTTAGTCTTGTAGATTTACTACTATTTAATTCAGACCCGACAACTCTAATTGTTGCATCTAATAAGTATGGAATGTAGGCAGAATAACATTGAGAGTATTTGGAAATCCTATCAGGGTTAAATAATGTAACTTAAAATTAAAAGACTCTTCATATTCTTTGTAAAATAGAATGATACAAAATGAAAAGCCAGATCCCAGTTAGAAGATAAGTGATGTATAAAATAAAATGATACACACAAAAGGGAAAAGACTAGGGACAGGTGAGGAACCAACAAACTGCAATGAAGCATGTAGAAAAATGAAATCGATATTCAGTGCAGAAAATAAATTATGTAAGAAATTTAAAAAGAAAGAGCAAGAAAAATACACTATTATATGATGAACCCATAATTCACGGCCTTATCATATTAAAATTCTAAACGTTAACTACCAGACGTAGCTAGGATAACTATTTCGAGAAATAAACACAAATTAATCGATATATAGTAGGAATCTCACCATGGTAACTATACATTCCACATGGGTGCATCAACAATACATATTACACAAAATTTTTATGAAGATAAAAGAAAGGATCATCAAGTAAATACAAATGCATAAAATAAAGTATATCTTAGACATAGAAGTATATATATATATATATATATATATATATATATATATACACCCAATCCAAAACAAAATATTGAAATAATATATCAAATGTATGTTACAGGTTATGCAATAGGAAGTAATAAAAAATTCCTCAAAAGATATGAAGTGTATCTAAATATTAGGTCCCAAATCAATAAAAAAACATGTTGTGGTATTTAATAAAATTTACACAGTGAACTATACGAAATAATCCTTCAGAAAAGAGATACTATATGTAGAGGGAGTCATTTGTCATTTGACTCCAGCCAATGACACCATATAAAAGAATATTTCCTGTATATACCCTCAATAACATTGTTAGTATTACTTCAGTTAAAGAGAAGTTCATCGACCTGGGAACACATAGGGAGGACAGCGTTATACTGCAATCCAAATGAAGGTGAGAGAAAGTTATGTAATAGAATAATGTTGCATACTTTATACCTATAAGCATCCATAAAACTCTCTGGAATTTCGATGCTCCCGCAATCGATTGGGGAAGAAACCAAGAACCTCATTTCAAGAACTTAAGAAAATCCCTATACCGAATACTTTGGAGCTAAAATAAAAACACACACACACACACACACATATATATATATATATATACTAATTCATACCATCATTGTGTAGGAAATTTTCTCTCATTAGGGGCATTTTAAGGTCTAAAATGGACCTCCTAAGGAAATAATAAAATAATAGCCAAACCAATGAAATAATATTTATGAATTTGCAATTCACATTTTGCACCAATATCCATGTAACCATGGTTAAATTCAATTCAAAATTTGTATCAAAATAGAATTAATGTATTGATGTGACTATAAATAAGAGTGATATTTTCAAGAAAAAATCATTATCATTGCAAAACTAATGCATTTGTCCTTTGTACTTAAATAACTTAAAATGAAATATAAATATAAATTCATAAATTATTAATTATATAATATACTATTAATTAAAGTTTATATTATTTAAATTATATAATAACATGTAATTAATATACTATATGAAAATAATATAATATAATATATGTAATATATTGTTTTATGTATGAATTTTATAGTACGTATTGAATTGATTTTATTTATAATATTGAAAAGACAATAATAATATTTTATTCAAAAAGTGCGAAATGACATTTATTATGAGTAATTTTCTTTATGACTTTAAAATTACTTATAGCACTACCATAGTTAACCATGACTTTTTATCCACCATTGAAAATGTGATAGTTAACTACCTTTAACTCAAACAATGTCACCTCAACCATTAGGGATGATGTCATCACCTAAAATTTGATTGGTTCTCATAAAGTGAATTTTGATTGTACATTTTCCTTAGGAGGCCCATTTTAGACCTCAAAATTACCCTAATGCATGAAGCCACTGAGGTAAGAAAGAGGTAAGGTTTTCATGAACCTAGACTCTATATTCAATATAAAACCTGAGAAGTTGTTCCACGTTGGCTCTACACACTTGTGGTATGGAAAGAGAGCTCTGAGGATGGGCAACCAACACTCTTCGATGCAAAATATTCGAACCATGCCAGAAAATTCTCTGCTAGAGAAAAACCAATAGACACTAACAATGTTGAAGAATGAAAGTTGAAATGAACCACCACATGGTTTTTGTACCCAAATGAGTAATGACTGTAGAGAAGACCACAAGTTTCCATGTGAAGAGTGGTGACATGGAAAAAGGTAAAAGGGACATGATATTTCCAACACCATATTGTCAGGCAGCGAGTATTAATGGCGTTTCGAATTAAAATATGGACACAAACATGACCACAAAAGGCACAATAGTTTTATGCAATCACAGAGGTTGATGTATGCGTGAAATATTATATGAACTCCCGGTCAGATATATATGTATTGATAATTGGTTGAATGGGTTGTATATTTTCGGCTTCTGGAGTAATCAACTGTGAATACTTTGGATGCCAAAGGAATCCAATACTATATCTAAAACCAATCATGAATTTCAACCGAAGTTTCTTAGAGTTTCGATTATGTTGACTACCTCAATGTGTTCACAAAGAACGGTAAACTAAATGAAAAATTATGTAGAGTATAAACCTTAAGAATGCATCAAGGGTATAGAAATATAAGATCAACACAAACACTTACTCTTGTGATCTATTATTAGAAATAGTTATCAAACTAATTAATGAGTGGGGTTAAGGGTTCTTAAAGAGGTAACTACCTTATTCGATAACCTTAACATTGGAAAACAACATAGGGTAAATAGAATTGGTAATGGAGTAAATAATTGTACAAAGAGTAGCATACTAGGAATATAAGGTAATGTTGTGATATATATATATTAAAAAAAAAAAATTGGAATGAGACAGGCAGGGTAATTGAATAAGGTCGGGAGCGAGGGTCGACCTCCCCAGAGTCGATCCTAGCCCTTGATCGTCCATGTCCCATACTGGACATTGACCATTTCGGGGGTTAGCGTCATATTATCTGTTGTCTTAGTTACCATGCCAGAATGTTTCCAAGACCAGGCAGCGTTAGGACAGGTGGGGATCCGCTCGATAATTATTCATTAGTTAGTTTCTTTACATACAATGTGGAGGTGTACCCTCATCAACTTTTATTTTACCTTCTACGCTTTTCATATGTTATCTTCATTTTCCCTCTCGGATATGCATCCGAGTTTTACTGTTGGGTCAACAACGCTGGCTCACTTACATTTTGACGCTCTATTTATGTGTCATCTGTGAGTTTTCTAGGGTTCTCCTGCGAGGGTACCATCTCTAGGATGACGTCATCCTGACCATTCACTCTCGACGCTTAACTTTGTTAACTCCTAACGTTCTACCGAGTGGACCCCGCCATGTGGCTTCGACCTATGGGCAATAGAATTGCTTTCTACTGCTAATGTATCAACCACATCTACCCAGGAGATTTGCATATAGGCTCCACCAACGTTTCCATAGAGTTTTGAACTTAAGTAAGCTTTGGCTATTTACCAAAGGCTCACCCAAATGTCCTTTTGCTCTGCAATCATTCATTTTTTCTCTCCAACTTTGACTAGCTCTATCTCATGATCAAAGAGTAGATTTTAAAACTTGTTCATATAACTACAAAGATCTTCGAGAGTTTCTTTTGGTTAAGTGGGTATAATGTAGTATTTGAGCTCATAATATTCCTATAAAATTTCTTCAAACTCTTATATTTTTTTCGTCGTTCCTCCTGATAATTTTCAAAATTTTCCTTCGATATTCCTTGACCTTTCTTTCAATTCTAATCTCATTTATCTTTTCTATATCAATCCCTCTATGCATACAAGAAAAAATCTCCTTTACTGTATGAATAAATAAGAACGGGGATGAGGGGGGAACAACATTAGCTCCAACTGGGGACAATGTCTTGATAGAAAGGCACTAAGAACTTGCACATTAGTGCCTTGAACTTGGGCATGGAGTTAAAATAAATATTCCATATAAAAAATTGAAAATGAAATAAATGGTCTAGTATTTACAATGGCTCACCGGTATTTAGAATGAGCGAGAATGAAATTATTCATTACTAATATTAGTGCTTTAGATACTTCCCATTCATAGGTAGCTCAAATACTTCACCATCAAGTTTCTCCAACAGAAATGTATTATTCCCTTGACATCATCTATCTTGGAAGGCCCAAACCATAGGGGATCAAATTTCCCATATTTTCCCTTGTCCTCTCTCCATACATTCCATCTGAACATGATATCGGTTAGGTAAAAGTGTCTATCTTTAGCTTTATATTCAAATAGTGATTTCATATTATCCTGGTATTTGATCACATTTTCAGTTACTTTCTCTCAACTTTCTTGGAATTCGACCAACCAGTTTATCATCCTAGTCAGAGGATTGGGATCCTCCTCAACGTACTGAAGTAGTGTATATATTAGCTTAACCTATTGATTGGGAAATAAGGTTTCCATTCTATATACCAATTCAAAAGGTGACTTTCCAGTGGACCTTTTAGTTGCCACCTTGTTTTCCCACAAAGAAAACTTACGTGGAGAATCCCAATTATTTTTAATTTTTGTAATAGTCTTCATCAAAATTCTCACCAGAGTTTTATTAGAAGACTATACCAACCCTTTCCCTTGGGGATAGTATAGTGACCGAGGATTATATTGTGTTTCTGAGATAATTTCATTAGCTTCGCGTATTTAAACACTTGATCATTATCTTCCACCAACATTCTTGGGAAAATAAATGTAGCAAATATATTTTCCTATAGGAATTTAATAACCACTAAATTTGTTGCATTTCAGGTTGGAATGGCTTCCATCCACTTTGTAATAATCAGTGGTTGTAAAGATCCACTTGTATTGTCTACTATAACGTGGTTCGATTTCCCCTATGATATCAAAACCCCATTTCCTAAATGGTTCATGCACAAAAACAAGGATTAACAGTAATGGTGCCAACTTCTTGTTCTAAGAAAAAAACTGACATTCTTTGCAACATCTGATCACCTTATATACATTAGAAAATAGGTTGGGCCTATAAAAACCAAGCTTCAAAATTTTATGTGTTTTAACTCTCCAACATAATGAACCCCACAGACATAGCCATGATATTCATTTGTGATTTCACTCATTTTTTCCTCTACTAAAAACAATATTAAAAAACCAATGGGATCCCTCGAGTATAGATGACCATTTATAATAACATATTTTTGGGCTTTTATCCTTAGAGCCTTATATTTTTCTCTATCAATATTTTATGGAAAACTAAGAAAGAAAAAATAACGAACAATATTTTCATACCAATTAGAAAAAAAATATTTATAAGAAATATTATTATCTTGTTGACTTGATTGTCCCTCTTCGACAATTGGATTTGTTTAATAAATTCCAGCCAATAAATTTATCTCCGTCCCTTGGTAACTAGCCTATGTCAAGATATTAGCTAATCCATGTCCTTTTATTAATTTGGTAGGCTTGACATCTAGGTCATATTCCTCAATCCTGGCTATCTATTTGTCTTTTTTTCCTTCATTCTCTCCTTATGTAAGGATGTACTTAACTGGAGCATAGGGAGTGCAAGATATTATCCTAGACTAATAAATATAGCTTCAGAAATATTTTAGGGCCTTAACCAAATTGTAAGCAGTTATTTTCTAAAATTTCATATTTCAGTTCAACATCCCTCAATATTTTACTAAAAAATGTAATCGGTTGTTCCTTCCCTTCATCATTTTTCTGCAACAAAACCATTTCCACAATGTTAGGATATGCAAAATAAAATATGAGAAATGGCCTTTGATAATTAGGGATATCCAAAACTGGGGCTTCTACAAAGGCCTTCCCAATTCTAGAGAATGATTCTCTAGCTTCAACAATCCACTTTACTTCCTTATATTTCTTTAGCATATCTATAATTTCCTTCACAATCTCATCATAATTAGGTACAAACTTCCTTAGGAAATCTATTATTCCTAGGAAAACTTCTATCTCATTTTTATTCCTCAGTAGGAGAATTTTATTTATTTCTTATACTATTTTGGGGCTAATTTTTACTCCGTCTTTTGTTAATATGTGTGCTAATATATTTACTTCACTAATATATAATTGAGAATTCTATGGATTTAGAGATAGACAAAACTTCCTGCACTTTTCAAAGGTTTGACAAAGAACATGTTTATATACGAAAAGAGCCCATCAATCTGTGGACAACTAGGATGGTCCCACCACCTTTTGGAAAATGTGATCCGACTTGGGGAGAGGATAGTTTTCTTTCCAAAGAAGACTTGTTCACATTTATGAAGTCAAAGTCCACACATAATTTGATATCTTTATTTTCTTCCCTGACGGGGACTAAATTCGCCACCCAATCAGAGCAACTTCTTAACTTTGTTTTCAATTAATGGAAGTAGTATAGGATTAATTTTCATGAGCTTTGTTTGTGGGGGCTTTATTTCCAATATTGAAGGTAATTTTATGTTGAATGATACATAGGATCAAAGTATTCCAAATCATCATAGGACCATGAAAAAACTTCAATATGCACTCTTGCACCCAAAAGATTGAGATATTTTTGTTTGTATTCCTTGAAGTCACATTTATCAAACTTAAAAATTTTAGTTCATAATTACGTGTCAATATTAGAGTCGGACATATCCTCCTCGTGTTCTTGTTTTGTAGATTGAACTACATCATCGCATTAAAAAATATTTCAAGTGGAACTGGCAGCAGAGAATTTTTTTTCCGTCATGCAAATTTTTTAGCGAGAAATCGATTCCTCCCATGCCTGCCTATTTCTCTTCCTCTACCTCTTCACCCTCTTGGTGTATCACTAAATTAGAAAATTTTCCAATTACCTTCATAAAAGGTTTTATCTAATCCACATCATATAAATGGAAAATAACATGTAAAGTTTTTTTATTGTCCAATTGTTCATGATATCCTGTGTATAAGTCTTCACCATTTTCAAAAACAATACACTAGAGGTGAATGTATCATTTTATAAAGTGTTTGGACGATGCATCAAAACATATTTGGATTCACTAATGTTCTCATGATCTACTTTGGATAAGAAACCTTAGGTTTTGGAAGTATGTAAATAATTAATTTGGTCCACCTTTGATAACCAATTAGATTTTATCTATTTTTTCTCATCAAACCAAGAAAGATATGGATATAATCCTTGTCAGAAAATAAATTTTTGTTCAATATGGGTATTTGGTTGCAAAAGGTCAATATTTAGTTATAGAAGCTTTTAATTTCTACTAGGGCAACAATGTTGTTATATATTTTAGTAGACATAGAGCATTATTTGTATTGATTGATTTTGATGATGGCCTCTTCTGACCAATGAATGATATTGTGAATTTTTTGATATTATATTACCAAGTATAGAAAGTTGTCCATAGAAATTTTGTGGGACCTTGAGTATTGAAAGATGGAATTTTCACTATCAAACATGTTTAAGTGAAATTGGGTTGCAAAAACTAAGGAGAAGAAATAAATTTCTAGTAGTTGTGAGTTTCTAGAGCTACTAAATGATTCTCAACCATGTCATTTGTGCTACAAGTATAATTATCGAGGAAAAATTAAGGTTTTTGATAAATTACCAAGAGAATATAAATAGAACAATAACTGTGGAAACCATTTGTATTGTCCAACTATTTAGTATATCATGTGTGAAAATATTTAACATTTTAGAAGACAATATATATAAGAGGTGAGGTTGCAAATGTATAGAATGCTTAGGTGATACATAAAAGACATGTTTGGGTTCATTAATCTACTTGATATATACTTTGGATTAGAAACCCTAGTTTTTCGGAGTGTGCAAAAATTTATTTGGTCTACCATTGAAAATGGTATATGTATTGTAACATTTTATAACCAATGATATATTTTTTTCCTCATCACACACACACAAACACACACGTGCTCTCTCTCTCTCTCTCTATCACACAATCACACACACACACACACACATTTCAATGAAGGGAAGATATGGTGATCATCCTCATTAGAAAAAAACTATACTAGTGGTGGTGATGATGAAGATGATGGTTATTATAATGATAATGAGGATAATGATTAAAATATGATGATGATTCTGGAAATGAAAATTATAGTAACACCATTCCATCACAAATTCCCTATATAGGGAAAATATTACCTGCATGTGAGAAAATTATCATTGATTAGAAAAATGATTGAGCTCATTATAAAATTAGAATTCACCTTAATTACCCATCCAAATATCCTCAACTTTAAATTTTATTGTAGGGTAGTTTAATATATTTGTATTAATTAATTCTTTAATTACATCTCACAAGTTATATTTGTGTGTATGCAAAATATATGACAATTTATACAGACAAAAATTATTTTAATTATGTCTCATCTAGTAACTTCATATCACTTCTAACCATTTTCAATTAACAGATGAAACTAACGATGGTAACTTTTATGTAACTAGTTTAGCTTGTTATTTCCAACCAACAAATCATAAATTTAACCAACAAACATTTTAATGGCATTCATTGCATCAAGTAATCACTATAGATACGAATATTCAAAATACCAGTTTAGATTATGAGTTCTAAAATACTAATTAAATGACTATTACAACCAACTAATTATGAATCATTGAAAATGGGACATAAAAATTTCCTTTATTTAAAGATGAATTACACATAGTGTAAATTATCTAGAAGTCTTCATTTATGTTATCGTCTACATCTATGTATTCAAATGCTTCCTTGCCAATCTTAATATGTGCTTTCAAATACATAATATTACTCTTCCTAAACCATTATGCTAAAGTAATATTGTGATCATCATGATATTCACCTTCATCATATTTTGTAACAATAAAATATATTTCTAGATGGAAAATATAGATGTTTGCATATTTATGTGGGGAGGATTATGAGATTGAGTTTATGGATATTTCTCCATAGTAGAGATGTTTGAATGTCAATGTTTTGAGTCTATAACAAGGCCCATCATTAGGGAAAAATACATTTTATATATCATCGATAACTTATTCTTCTATAAGATCATTTTACTTTGGAAATTGTTAATTGTCATTATGAATTTCTTATTTACTTTATCATTTTCTAAAGATACACATCTAGCCCTATGTTTCCATACCACTAGAGGAATCATGTATTCATTATCTAATTCAAAGTATTCTAGATGAACATATTCATCTTGAACGTCATTATTGATGTCAATTTGTTCTATGTTCCCTGATTCTTGAACTATATTTTGTTAGTTCATTACTTTTCCCTTATTGATCGAGGCTTCTTTGAATATGTTCCTTTATCTTGGATCATAATGAATGAAAATTATTGATTTTAGATCGAAAATATCTTGATAGAAAAAAAATCTACTTGTGAATAAGAAAAATGTATTAGGTATGTAGTGGTATCATTTTTTATTATAAATGAACATGTATATATCCACAATAAAAAATGAATTAAAAAAATACATATGACCATCACTTATTATATTTCATATATTATTTTAGTGAAAAAATACTTTCTCCCAATGAATTGCTAGAAGATAAGACTTATTTTACTATGGTAGGTATTTGGATGCATCTCCTCTTGTTTGGAGAAAGGTTATTTTAACGCATGTCCTCTTGTTCGGAGAAAGGTAATTATTCATTGTACCTCTTGAAATTTAAGCAAAAGACCCTAGTTTACTTATGATAAGCATAAATAGTTTTATAACTTACTCATACTATATGAATCCTTTTGATCTAATATAATTGTTGGGCATGTATCATATGATATAAAATATATCATTATAGCACCCTTCCCACATTTATGGTTATCAGGATAACTAGCACTAGCTTCATTGATCTGAACTTAGACAGGAACGCAACCGAATACATATATAACCATAAATACATATATGAAACATAAATAACACTTCATTTCATTAATATCAATGAATTGAAATATGCTTAACAACATAATGGAAATAAACTAGCTCGGGTGATGGTAGCCTATCTCTGAGAAGATATGTGTAGGCTACATTCCTCTAAAATATGTTACAATGAAGCTCGAAGGAATATTTATTATTGAGAAACAATGGAAAACCCTAAACATCCAAAAACATAACCTTAGGAGATGAAGCACCAAAATTATGGGCCTTGTTTGGGTAAATTGGTACATCAACTTCCTAGGGTCGTAACTTTGGCATATGATATTATTTTGACGCACACAATACCTACTTAGAAAGATATGTCTGAGGAATAAAATTTTAGAGTGGAAAAAATCAATAAAAGATTCATGAATTCCTCGGTTTTCCACAAAAAAAAATTTTAGGGCCTCAAAACTTCTTCGGAAGTTGAGGACCCGAAAAATGTCAAAATTAGTAAATTGTGCTACAACTAAGAAAATTGAAAAACTGAAACAAAAATTGATGGGCTACAAGTGGAATAGGTGTTTTGCCACCAACATCCACCTAGCTCAATCCTCCACCCTAAGGAAGAAATGGTCCCAATTGCGTTGAGTGTCTCAATGAGATCAAAAAACTTCTGCTGAACTTGGTCCCTGGTAAGCCACTTGCATTGGTGCGAGAGTTGGCTAGCTTTAACAACCTGATACATTTGGATATTCTACTAGAAATTCTTATTGATCTACGTGTCCATGATCGGATGAGTGGTGGATTGTTCAATGCAGTCTGGGTTTAACTCTGTTGGTGTGAGTTGTTCTACAATGTTGAATGTGTTTAGTAATGGTGGAAAGTATGGCCAAGGTGGTCCACATTGAACACTGGGTGAATTAAAAGGAATGGTGGGATTTTGAGCTCGAAAGAATTGTCCCTTATAACCTTGATGATGGTGTATGGCCCATATCATAGCAACTGAACCTTACGGTGGGGCATAGCGAGGCACTCCTTCTGCAAATGTATCCAAATTTTTTCGCCCACTTGGAAATTGTGTGGCACCTGATGTTTATCATCTCGTTTCTTGTACTTAGAATTATATTTGTACAATATGTCATGGAATTGCTAGTGGATGTGCTATATTCACTCAATATATTTGTTATCACTTTCTGTTTCAGACTGGACTTGGGTCAAAGCTACTTGAGTAGCTGCAAATGGTATGGCGACATCAATGGGACATATTGGTTGGAATCCAAACCCCACCTCAGAGGGGATGTGGCCAGTTGAGCTACGGAGAGATCTGTTCTAGTTGTGTTAGGGGAAGCTTTCGTCCCATCTGCAAGCATGCTTCAAGTTTTGTGTGCACATATTGTGCACGATCATCATATTGATGACCTCTTTTTGGCCATTAGTTTGGGGGTGTAAATCCATGGAATTACTAAGTTTAGTATCCAACATCAACTAGAGACTTGACCAAACTGTACTTAGGAACTTTTTGTCCCAATCTGAGATAATGGACTATGGGATCCCGAAGTGTACCCACACCTGTTCAAAGAAGATCTTAGCAATGGCTTATGTTGTGATACTATTCTTGCAGGGTGCCATAATGTCGATCTTAGATAGTTTATCGAAAACCACGAAAACATAATCATTTCCATTCTTAGTCAACGGGAGGCTCGACATGCAATCCATGGATATGGATTCCCAAGGTTGACTAGGAGTAGGAAGAGGAGTATATATGCCTTTCTTATTGATGGTCTATTTGGAAATGGTGCGATAAGTGCATGATCTAATGTAGTTCCCAACATCCCATCGAAGGTTCAGCCAACAAAAATACTTTAGTAGCAATACCACTATTTTCTCTACTTTGAAGTGTCAAACGACCCAGTTGTAGTGCGCCTCCCAAATCATATTGGCATGCTCACTTGAAGGAAAACAAAGGTGTCCTAGGTAACATAGTAGAGTATCCTCGAGGTGAAAATTTGGAAATTTATTTCCTTCTACGAGTGTCTAGTATGTGTTTCCAAATTTTGGATCATTCTTGTAAATATTTCGCCACTCTATAGCTTTATGCACAGAAGTGTGGAGCATAGTGGTCAATGCCATGACTAGTGGTCGACTAAGGTAGCCTGCAACATTATTGGTGTTTCCCTTCTTGTACTTAATGTTCAACTAAAATTTTTGCAGGTATGCGGACCATTTATGATGGTGATTGTTATCCAATTACCCCTATGTCTATATAGATTGCAAGTGTTGGTGGTCTATGTGGATGAGCATTTCCTTCCAATAATGTAAGTCTTCCATTTTCAGCAAGCCTGCACAATGGAATAAATCTCTTTTTCATAGGTGGGATACTTTCATTATATGTATGAAAGTGTCTCACTGGGATATGCCACTGGATGCCCCTCTGAATAATAATTGCACCAATAGCATAGTTTGAAGAATTTTCCTCCATCTAAAATGTTTTTTTCAGTTCTGGTAATGTGATTACTTTTGCAGAGTAGAGGCGATGCTTCGACTCGGGAAAAAAAAAATTCTTGGATTCAGAAAAAAATAATTTTCTTTCGTTGTGCCCTTGGTGACCTCACTCAAAGGCCGAGTGATATCATAGAACCCCAACACAAACCTTTTGTATAAATTCGTAAGACACAAAAAGCTACAGAGTTTTGTTAGAGTGGTTGGGTTTGGCCAATCATGAATGAATTGTATCTTTGTTGGGTCCCCATGCACACCCTCCTCATCAATGATGTACCCCAGATATTAAACCTGAGTCATACCAAAAGTTCATTTCTCCAAATTGGCACACAAATTTTGTTTTCGTAGAGGTTGGAGAACTTATTGAATATGATAAAGGTTCTCTTCCCAACTTTAGCTGAATATTGGGATGCCATCCAAATACACCACCACGAATGAGTTGTTGAAGGGTCTCAAGATGTTTTTTATGAGCCTCATGAAGGTTGCGGGGGTATTGTTCAACCTAAAATTCATGACCATCTATTCGAAAAGGCCCTCCTTCGATTTGCAGGTATTCTTCCATGCAATGGAGAGTTCGATTGCTACCTGGTGATACCCAGAATTCAAGTAAATCTTGTTGAAATATTTGGCCCCCTTAAGCTGGTCCAAATGGTCATAAATTAGTGGGATTGGATACCTATTCTAAACAATTATCTTGTCCAGTGGCTGATAGTCAATATAGAGTCTCAAGGTCCCATAATTCTTATGTACCAACATAATCAGGCTCCCACATGATGATGAGCTTGGCCTAATGTTTCCTTTCTGTAACAAATCCTGAATCTTCCTCTTGATTTCCTCATTCTCTAGGATAGAGTGTCGATATATCAGTCCATTGCAAAGAAATTTAACTGGGGTCAGATCAATGAGGTGCTTGACCTAATAGTGTATAGTTACCCCCGTGGGTGAGGTGAATATGTCTCTATAATCCTCCACGACCTTGTCCATCTATTGCTTCTGTGTGGAAGAGCCATGTCTAGAGGGCGTGGCAACAATATTCTTCTTCTTCGGAGGGAAAATCATAAGGAAAAAAAATTTTCGATCTGGGAAATGAGGTTACTTGTTAGGTCTGTATATTACTAGTGTACAACCTTATTTTTTTTAGTGTAGCCCCCTTATTGTTAGTTTTGTAGCCCTTGTAACCCCCATATTGTTATAATTGTGCCCTTATATTATTATTGTTAGGTCAGATAGGATTATATTGTGACCCCATGGAATCCAATATATAGAAAGGAGGTTTTTTCATTTGATCATCCAAGAATTTTTCATTTATGTAATGTAAAGGAGATTTCCCCTAGAAGTGGATTATTTCTAATGCATTGATCTCTCTTTTCTTCTATTTTTGGAGTTGGTTTCATAACATTTGGTATCAGAGACTTGGATTCTAGGGTTTTTCTACTTCAAACAAGTCATCGTGGAATTTTCGCTATAATATTTTTTCTATGAAGGTTTGGATGCTAAAAAAAAAACCCTTTTCAAATAAATCCTGAGGAACTTCATGTAAAAATTTCAGATCTTGGTTTACAATATGTTTGGAGATATGATCTGTGGAATGTAGGCTTTTTTCAGGCTCCCGAATTTCATCTAAAATAGGTGAACTTGGGAAAATCATCGTAAATCTCTCTCTCTCTCTTAGCATTGGATTGGAATTATTTAAAAATCAGATTAAAGAACATAGATTTTAGTTTTCTGTGTATAAATTTCAGAGCCAAAAGAGGCAACAATGACGTGTGGCATGTTATACAAGTTATCTTTACTGAAGAAAGCAATAATTAGGTCATTGTGGGAGATTGGGCATAAATTTTCCTTGAAGAATCCAAATCAGGTGAGACCTGTGGCATTCAAAATAATATTGAAAGGGATACTACAGGACCAAATTTTAGATATTGAATATATAAAAGCACATATATAATTTAGTTTCAATATTGAGCTCCTCAAAAGAAAGAAAAAGGTATGTAATTTTTTTTTTAATTGCATAAATCTTGTTTCAAAAATCAATTTGATGTGATTTCAAGAGCATATTGAAGCATATATATTAGTATTGGGTTCTAAAATCCCCCCTAAAAATAATTCGACACCCACTAAGCCCTTAAAAGGTTCTACTATGACTCATGAAAAGGAAGAAGGGCAACATGATATATCAAAATTACAAGAGCAAGTGCATCAAATTTCTCTCTCACAAAGAGAAACAAAAAATGAAATGGAAGGTTTGGAGAATGGCGTGGAATCTAAAATGGATGGTTTGAAGAAATGCATGGAAGCTAATATGGATGGTTTGAAGAAAGGAATTGAATCTAATATGGATGGTTTGAAGAAAGGCGTGGAAGCTAAGATGGATGGCATGGAAGCTAAGATGGATGAAATGGAAACTAACATGGAAGACATGAAGAATGATATAAAAACATACATGGGATGTTTGAAGGAAGGTTTGACAAATTTGATACAGGAAATGATTCCTAATGGCGAAAAGGTAGTACAGGAAACTCATGTTAATCGCGATTTCATAAACTCTAACGTTGGATGTAAGGCCCACCATATTCAAAAGATGGATATGGGGAAGTTTGATGGCAAGGATCCCGTAACATGGATACTAGAGATGGAGCAATATTTTTATCTCCATAATGTGCAAAACACACGAAAGGTATGCATTTAAACTTTACATTTAGAAAAAAATACATTTGTATGGTATCGATGGCTTTGCTCTCACAAAAAAATTGTCACTTGGTAAATTTTTATGGAGGAAATGATAGCAAATTATGAGGATATAAAGAGAAACACCTTCTTTATCCAATTGATAAATCTAAAACGAAAGTGTACAATGATGGAGCACATTGAGGACTTCCAAAAATTGAATATAATGGTAACTGATATTCCAGAGGAAAAGATGATTGATGTCTTCATAGGAAATTTTGAAGGATAACATCCAACATGAGGTATGCCTTTGGGAACCTGGTTCATTGGAGAAGTTAGTCAAGTTGGAAAGAAAAACTGAAAGTAAAATTATGGTGACAAGGAAGCCTACCACTCACATTTATAAAGATGGAAGTGTTTCTACTCCTAGAATTCCACAACCTACAAGATTGTCACCAAAACAATTGGAAGAAAAAATAGAAAAAGGGCTTTGCTATAGATGTGATAGAAAATACACTAAAGGTCATAAGTGTGCTAAGAAGAAATTATTTTACATAGATTGTGAAGAGGAGGAAGAAAATGAACAAGGAACTTAAAAAGAAGAGGATTTACACCAAGAACCAACCCTAGAGAATGAAGAAATGAGTCTGACCATATCCTGTAATGCATTGGTAGCAATTACAACTCCTCAAACTCTCAAGATAGAAGGACATATCAAGAGGAAAATGGTAATAGTGTTTATTGACTCAGGTAGTACCCATAATTTTATTAATTGTAAGGTAGCCAAGGAATTGAACTGCTTCCTATACCCAGCACCAGAATGTCAAGTGATGGTTGCAAATGGAGGAACTTTATATTGCTCTGGAAAATGTCATAATATCAAGCTAACCATGGCGAAATATGTATTGAATACTCCAATGCTTTCCATTCCAATGGGAGGTGTTGATATTGTACTAGCAGTACAATGGTTACAATATTTGGGGACAGTAGCTTTTAATTTTCGAGAAATTTTCTTGAAATTTTTTTCAAAAGGAAAATAAGTTGAATAATGAGGTATCACAGGGAAGCCGAGAAATATAATAAGCTCTAATGTTATGACAAATATTCTGAAGAAAGAACAACAAGGAATAATTTCACAATCATGCTCACTAAAAATCATCTATTTGTCCAGATCTCCAAACATTCTTGGACAATCATTCCAAGGTGTTTGAAACTCCCAAAGGAATCCCACCTATTCATGATCATGATAATTCTATTCATATAATTCTAGGAAGTGTTCCTCTGAACATCAGGCCTTAAACATATCCTTCTGTCCAAAAAAGAGAAATTAAACGTATGATTGCAAAAATGTTAGAGGTCAGTATAATTCATCTGAGTCAAAGTTCCTTCTCTACTCCAGTAGTATTGGTGCACATGAAAGATGTATCATGGCGGATATGTCCGGATTATAGGGAGCTGAATAAGCTCACTATTAAAGATAAATTTCCCATTCCCGTGATTGATGAATTACATGGAGAAATTTGTTTTACCAAGTTGGATCCTTTTTTAGGATATCATAAAATTAGAATGAATACTACAAATATTCTGAAAACAACATTTTGAACTCATGAGGGTCATTATGAATTTTTGGTCATGCCTTTTAGCCTTACCAATGCACCTTCTACATTTCAAGGGTTGATGAATTCCATTTTCAAACCCTTCCTTAGAAAATTTTTGTTAGTATTTTTTGATGATATACTAATCTATAGCAGGTCTTGGAAGGATCATGTTCAACATGTTGACAGGGTTCTCAAACTATTGGACGAGAAAAAATTATATGCGAAAACCTCCAAATGTTTCTTTGGAGTACAAGAGGTCGAATATCTGGGTCATATTGTATCTCACGAGGGTGTTAAGGTAGACCCTAAAAAAATTAAATCCATTAAGGAATGGAAACTTCCCACAACCATAAAGCAGTTTCGAGGATTTCTAGGGTTAGCACGGTATTATCGCAAGTTTTTTAAGAAATATGGGAGAATAGAAACACATCTAACAACATTATTGAAGAAAGATGCATTTTCATGAACTCCTAAAAAAAATAAGGTCTTTGAACATCATAAAGAGGCAATGTGCCCAACACCGGTCTTAGCTACACCAGACTTAAAACAAACCTTTATTGTGTAATGTGATGCCTTGGGAAATGGAATTAGTGTTGTTTTAAAGCAAGAAGGAACACCAATTTATTTTGAAAGTAATCTAATCAAAGGAAAGTATTTACAGGAAGCTATTTATGAGAAGGAAATGTTGGCAGTACTACATGCAGTAAATAAATGGTGACCTTACTTAATGGGAAGACACTTCAAGGTAAAAACTAATCATGATAGTCTTAAATACTTTTTGGAACAAATAATATCTTTAGAAGACCAGAAAAAATGGGTCACAAAGATGTTGGGTTATGACTTTGAAATCATCTACAAAAAAGGGAAGCTAAATGTTGTTGCAAATGCACTCTCAGGAAAGGATGAAGAGGTGGAAGCATTTCTTTGTGCCATTAATATTATCCAACCAGATTGGATAATCGAAGCAAGGGATGGATGGAAGAAGGATGAAGAAGTGTGGACACTCATTCAAAAGTTGTAGCAAGATCCTAGTACATATGATACGTTTAGTTGGAAAAGTTATTCCTTATGGTACAAAGATCACTTATATCTTTGGAAGAATTACCAACTAAAACAAAATATTCTTTTGGAATTTCACACTTCTCCCTTACGAGGACACTCAGGATTTTAAAAATTTAGCACAGGGTGAAGAAATAATTGTTTTGGGATGGCCTTAAATGTAATATTCAAAAGTTTGTGTTGGAATTTTTCGTTTTCCAGCAAAATAAAGTTGAGACAATTAAGACCCCGGGTCTTTTATAGCCTTTATCCATCCCAAGTCATCATTGGGAGGATATTTCAATGGATTTTATCATAGGTTTACCTAGTTCCAAAGGAAAGAGTGTATTCATGGTGGTAGTTGATAAAGTTACCAAGTATGCACACTTTTGTGCATTATCTCATCCATTTAAAGAAAGTACAGTTGTTACTGCAGTTATGGAAACAATTCAAAAGCTACATGGAAACCCAAATATTATTGTAAGCAACAAAGATCCCATTTTTAGAGGAAATTTTTGGTCGTTTTGTATTGATAACCAAACAAAATGGGTCAAGTGGTTACCTCTTGTTGAATGGTGGTATAACACTTCCTTCCATAGTACAGCAAAAATTACCCCATTTATGGCATTTTATGGATATCATCCACTGTCCATCACATCATCTTTAATAGAAACTCCCAAGTTTCAAGAAGTGAAATATCACATCGACCATCAACAACAAGTTCTCCAACTCTTAAAGGATAACCTGAATTTGTCACAAAATCGAATGAAAGAACAGGCATATCAACATCGCAGCAAAAGAATTTTTGAGGTAGGAGACTGGGTATTTTTACGGCTACAACCATATAAACAAATGTCCCTCAAGCAAGCTAATAAGGATAATAAATTATCACTGAATTAATATCGTCCTTACAAGGTGTTGCAAAAAATTGGTACTATGACATACAAATTTGATCTTCCTGCTTATTCTCAAGTGCATCCAGTTTAACATGTTTCATGCTTAAAGAAGGTTATAAGTGACAAACTTCCATTTCAAACAATATTGACAGAACTTGATGAGGAAGGAAAAATAATATTGGAACTTGAAGTAGTCATGGAAATAAGAACTTGACAGATACGAAATCGATCAATTTCAGAGTATCTCATCAAGTGGAGGAACTTAGCCACTGAAGATTCTACATCAAAGGACGAGAATCTTATACAGAAGCATCCCAAGCTACTCAAGTTTTGAGGACAACACCTTTTTGAAGGAGGGTGGCATGTTAGGTCCGTATATTACTAGTGTAGTCCCTTATTGTTATTAGTGTGGCCCCCTTATTGTTATTGTTGTACCCCTATAACCCCCAGATTGTATTATTTTTCCCTTACATTATTATTGTTAGGTCAAATAGGATTATATTGTGACTCCATGGAATCCTATATAAAGAAATAAGGTTTTTTCATTTGATCATCCAAGAATTGTTCATTTATGTAATGTAAAGGAGTTTTCCCCCTTGAAGTGGATTATTTATAAGGATTTGATCTCTCTTTTCTTCTATTTTTGGAGCTAGTTTCATAATATTACTACATTTCTTCATAGTGATCAAAGAGATGGTGGTAGGCAATGCTACCTCTGGTATCATGTAAAACTTATTTCCCAAAGTAATGATAATAGTGCAAGGCATAGAATCTTCTACAACATTTTGCTTCTACATGTATGTTTGGCTTCATAATACACCACAAATTCAAGAGGAGAAACATCACACATTACATCATCTGTGAAGGGCTTGATTTTGTAGGGAAGGCGATAGTGTTGGCTGACACAAATATCTCATCCTTGGTGAAGCCACCCGATGGTGTATGGTTGTGGGTGTGTTGTGGTAGGTATGCCTAGCCACTTCATGACCTCTACTGAAATGAGGTTATTTTAGTTTCTTCTGTCAATAATTAACTACAACGGACAACCCTTCACCCACATCTGGGAGTGCAAGAGGGGCTTCCACTCCTCTAGATCTTTGGGCTCATACTTTTGGATATTGGTGGTGACAATGATGGAACTGGGCTCCAAAATAAATATCTGATTCCCTTTTTCATTCCCCTTGTCGAGTTTTGACTTAGAGTCAAAGAATGCATCTGATTCAGAAGCCTTTAACTCATCCACCAATCACTTCTTGGCATGACACTCACTTGTGTTGTGAGTCGGGCTCTTATGGAACTCACACCAATTTCTCATTTCCTTCTTTTTCATCATGGTGCTTTTCTTTTCTTGCAGCTTTGGTGGGTTTTCTTGAGTCGCCCCACCTTGGATTTCTCCTTTGTTCTACAATTTGGGGTGCCTTTCCCTTGCTTCAGATTCTCGGATCCAAAGTCTCGCTTCTTCTGTTTAAATTTTTGCTCAAACTTGGTAGCATATCGATATGATGCACCAAGCAAGGAGATGTCGAAGAACTCCATTTCCTCTAGAATTTATTTGTACAAACAACTTCAGTACTTAAGCACAAGATGTTTCTCTTAATATTTGATATCCAATTTTTTTCGCAGGGTATGAAATATATTTGTAATATCATGCACATCTTGATCCCTTTGATGCCATAGCATATTCCATTTCATGTACTTGTCCTCATCACTCCCCACAGGGTAATATTTTTCCTTGGTGGCATGTCAGAAATAATTCCAAGTGGGTTATGTAGAAAATAGTGAGTGTTCTCTCTCGTCCCTTTGTTCACAGTAGGTTTCTCACTAGTCGTTGAGATGGGGGTTGGCTTTGAGGAGCACAAAAGAAATATTTTCCCTATTGGAAAAATCATGAACTGAAAAATATCCTTCAAAAAAATTTAACCATATATCTAAAACATCTACATCTATCTTTAATTCGAATATGGGAATTTCAAAGTTGACTTGTGGCTTGAATAAATTGGTGCCTCCAGAGAGACTGTCAGATGAATATGCATCGTTTGTGGGCATCCACTAAAGGATATTGGCAAAGTATTACATCATCACATTCCTATGTCAATCAAGGGATTCTTCGAGCAAAATTTTGAAAGGATCTCCTGCTCCCTCCTTTTTATTTTCTTCTTCCATGGGAGGGTGTCAAAGTTTGCAAGGTTGGTATTCGAAAGGTTCAACTAGTTCGATCGCTAGCTCCTTATACGTTGATCTCGTTGGGGACATGAAAAGAAAAATAGAGAAAGATCATACCTCTTTAATATCACTGATATGAGCTTAGATAGGAATGAAATATAATACAAACATAACCATAAATACATATATGAAATAAAAATAAAAATAACACTTCATTTCATTAATATCAAAGAACTGTTACATCATTACAAACAAAATATAAATAAACTAGCTCAAGCGATGGTAGCTTATCTCCTAGAAATTATTTGGTGACTACATGTCTCAGAATTGTGTTAAAATGAAGCTAGAAGTCCTATTTATTATGGAGAAACAATGGAAAATCCTAAACATGAAAACAAAACCCTAGGAGATGAAGCACCAAACCTATGGGCCCTGTTTAAGTAAATTGGTAGGTCAAATTCCCGAGGTTGTAACTTTGGCATACGATATCTGTTTGATGCACACAATACCTCGTTAGAAATATCTATCCAAGGAGTAAATATTTTGAGTGTCAAAAATCATTTAAACTATCATTTTATCTTCTTTTTTCCCAAAAAATATCGTTTAGGGCCTCAAAACGACTCTAGAATTTCAAGACCCGAAAAACTGTCAAAAAATTGTAAATTGTTCTACAATTAAGGAAACTGAAAAACTAGAGATAGTGGTGGGGCTCCAAGTGGAATAGGAGGGTGTCCACTAATATTCACCTGGATCATCGTCCTTTCACCTTGGGTCATAGTTTTCATGGTGCAAATGCACACACAGAGTAAGGGTTGAATTATTCTATGACATGCTACTATTCTTTAATTTTAGTTCTTAATATATAATGGTTCATACTTATTTTATTTAAAATATGACTCTATAAGCATTACAACCCCCTAAATTAGGGGAAGGGTCTCATGTTAAAAAAAAATTTATTCCAAAACCTTACCACGTGGACACATGGTGTAGTCCCACCTTGCCATTTTCACATAGTTGTCACATGGTTTTTATATTGAAAATTTTTGATTTTTTTCAAAGAGATACAATGACTTAAGCTATTAGGGTTTATTGGAATGAGGTAGGATACCCTCATTTTACCTTCTTTTTTCTCATTTTATTTTTTTTTCCGCTTTCTTCTTGCGACTACCGAGATATTTGTAGCAAAGGGGGAATCTTCGACCACTAAGTTAATTCCTCAAATGATTTTTAAGGTTTTGTCCTCTGATTGTTGTTGAATCACTCCAAGAAGCCTAGGTATTCTCTGTCTAGAGTGCGTACATGGAAATTTTGAGTAGGTTTTTTGACTGTCCAAGGTAAGAAGTGAGTTCACTATCAATCCTTTTTTTTCTTTTTGTGCCCTTCTGAATGTGCATGGTTGTTATTTTATAATTGATAATTTTATAATTCATGACAAGAATGGTGGACTCATTTCCATAAATTTTTCACATTAGGGTGCATATTAACTATAGGCTAGAGCAAATTATTTTCCATGGAAGGTATTCTCTAAGTGTGAAGGTCGAAATTTCTCCCTTGGTAACGAAGGATTTCCTTGTACTCTATTCAAGTGGTAGAGTTCTCTCTTAGTTTGATGGTTTTCTCAAACCTTAATTTAGATATTAAGGAATGAGTGCGATTTAAGGCCATTTGTGATAATGAACATCATGTGTTCCATGGTTAATTTCTTTTGGTAAATTTCCCCTCTACATCCCGTTATCACTAACTCTATACACAAGTTTCATTTCTATTTTTGACATTAGCTTCATAGTGATGTAGGGTAAATTTTAAATAGTTGAGTATTGTTGATTTAAACTTGCGACTCCAACCTATGAACCTAATTAGGATTAGTTGCTTCTTGTTCCACCCATTAGGTATAATTTCCCTCTAAGAGTTATTTTCTTCCTACTCTTTTCTAGTATAACTCGAATATTATTAGTCTTCATTTATATAAGTCACAATAGATCTTTGATTTCTCATTTCCTAGAGATATTGCTAAGTATTGTCGCATATATTTGAATCCTTTCTCTTCCTCACAGATGGAACTAAGAGAGAGTGTGGACCCCTATCTTTGTTTCAGGTATTATGGTATTTTTATTACACCCTTGGTTATTTAAGATAGAGAAGTAACCTACGACTTGATATAGATGTCACATACGTTCTCTATTTACAAAGAAATAGAAATAATATTTTTCATATACTAGTAGAATTAGAATTATTATGTGTACATGTATGTAATAACTTAGGAAGGATTCTATGATGGTCTCGTTCAAATTCCCTTTCCAGTTTATAAAAGGCCCTTAACTTCGTTCAACACTTTTGATCCACAAGTTGGACATATTGCACAACGCTGGTCAAATCTTCAAGTTCTTTATTTATATTCTTAATGATCCCTATTCTATATTTGTTGTAATATCTTATAGAAATTTGAAAATAGTACTCATACATTGCCTACTATTCAGTTGTACGGCTTTTCACCCCTTCTCATTCTCATTTTCTTTTGTTATATAGCCTTCAAGATGATTGTTAGCCACTCGCTCCAAAGGATTGTACATAATCCATTCCTTTAATTTATTATGAAATTGATATATTTAGAATATCTACAGTTTGTATGGTGTTTTTTTTATTATAATATGCTTGTCGAGTTTAATTATTCGGGGCTACTCAAGTTCTTATAAATATGCATCTTTCTATGTTCTCATTTTTAATACTAGTAGATTCTAATTTTTGTATTATTAATTTAATTTATAAAGTGTTACTTGTAAGAGCTTAACATCTCTCATCTTGTTTTTTATCAATCCTATTTATTAAAACTACAAAATTCTGGCTACATCATTCCATAGTTTAAAAATTTGGCACTATGTGACTCATCCTGAAATGAATAGGCCATTATTTTCTTCTTTATATTTCCATGCATTGTAAGTTATAACTTTATAAACTACAAATTATTTACTATAACAAATCAAAATTATTTTATTTCATAATGACATTTTTTCCCTAGGTAAACCTGGGTTATCGGGTTAGGTCAACACTTATGGGATAATTTATAAAAATTTCCATGTATGGATATAACAAATATTTCAAATTCCAACAAAAGAGCCCCTTCCAATACATTTCCCACTGTTTAGTTTTGGGGATTTTCTAACCCTTTTGTCATTCTCATTTTATTTTTGTTATATATTTCATGAGTTGGTTGTTAGCCACTTACTCCAGAGGATTGTACTCAACATATTAATTTCTTCTTTTTTTTACGAAATTGATATATTTGGCATATCTATAATTTTTATTGTATTTTTGTATTATAATATTGTTGTATAGTTTAATTATCCAGCATTACTGAGGTTCTTGTGAATATGCATCTTTGTATATTATCATTTTTGGTACTAGTAAATTATGAATTTGGTATTCTTAATTTGATGTATACAGAGTTACTGGTAAGATCTTAACATCTCTCATCTTTTTTTTTTGTATTAGTCCTATTTCTTAAAAGTACATAATTTTGGGTACATCATTCCATAGTCTAAAAATGTAGCACTATGTGACTCATCCTCTAATGTATAATCCATAGTTTTCTTATTTTTATTTTCGCAATTCGAGACATCAATTTATATGCTATAATCTCTATATTATACCAAATCTAAACTTTTGTATTTCATATTTACATTTTCGGCCTAGAAAAACCTAGGTGATCGCATTAGGTCAAGACTTATGGTATAATTGATAACAATTTCTACGTATGGATATAGGAATTAGGAATTGTTCCAAATTCTACCATAACAGAAAGTTTCAAGAAACTTAATAAAATTTTTCTATCTATCAATTATATGTTTCAGAAAACTACATGAAAATTCACTCTTATACAAAATTATGATATATTTTCTTTTTAACCACAAAATAGAACTACTATGGCCTAGTGTCAAATTTTATCGATGAAAGTCCAATAATATTTACACATCATCCTCAATCACACACATCCTCATCCTCTTTATATCCTCTATTCATATTAATGTGCACCAATATCCAGTAATCCCATTAGGAATTTCTCACTATATACATCATATTTTACTAGTACTCATTAATTTCTCAGTTACATATACTCTAACATACCATTTACCTTATAATTAGTATGTATGATGATATTACTATATTTATATGGATGTTGTAAATTTACCTTAGAATAATGATATTCATAAAATATTTTTATCTAGTAATCACAACTATGAATTTTAGTTGATTTTATTAAATATGATGATATTATTAGTACTAGCTTGTTACTTTATATATGTGCTGAAAATTGCCAATGTTTTTTTATTAAGAATGATTATGTACAATGATATTACTATGTTTCGATTCATGTTTTGAATTTAACTTTGATTAATGATATCCATGATAGGTGTTTATTTGGTCTTAATATATGTATATTGAAAATTTTCAATGATTTTTTGATGGATAATTATTATATATGATGATACTATTATTTTTGGGATGGATGTTTTCAATTTCCATGAAATTCCATTACAAATGGTATGCTATAAATTTTAATTGTGATATATTATTTAATGATATTTGGAAATTGTAATATATTTTATTATGTAATTGAAATTAGTAAAATGAACCCATAAAATGGGTCATAAATCACTAGTAGAAAATGATGAAATTAGTGACTAGGTGACCCAAAAATTTAGTCAGTGCATTTATTTCAAGTGAATTACTACTAAATTTGAGCAATTTTAAGTGACCGAACTAAAAATAACTAAGTTAAACTACTAATTTTGTATAGGAATAAAATATACGACTAGATAATAAGTGACTAAACTAAAAATGACTAACTTAAATTACTAATTTAGTCTAGGAATAAAATATATGACTAGATAATAAGTGACTAAACTAAAAGCGACTAAATTAAATGACTAATATAGTCTAGGACTAAAATATATGAGTAGATAATAAGTGACAAAACTAATAATGATTAACGTAAATGACTATTGTAGTCAAAGAATAAAAATATGACAAAATAGCAAGTACAATAAGTATATGAATTAGTCATTTATGTTCGTAATTTTTAATTGTGTCACTCCAGAAATGAAAAATTCAATTTTCATACTGAAGTGTCACATTTCACTACAACGCTCTCTGAATCCATCTGCAGTGTTAAAATTTAGAGACAAAGGGGTCTTTGAATCCATCTACAATGTTAAAAAAATTAATACCCTTTTGTCTCTAAAGTTTAATACTAGAGGGTTGTTTCTAATGTCACCTTGGCAATGAATCCTCTCACTTTGGATTACGTATTGTATCTTTGGGATATCCCAAAGCACAAATTTATGGGTTCCTTTGTGTGACTAGATCACTAGCATTGAAAACCATTTTCCCCCTCATATACATTATGATACGTATAAAATGTACCCTCAAACATGGTTAATGTGCTCTTTATACACTTGTAAGCAACATATGTGATTTGAAAGCCTCCTAATTTATTCAGTGTATATATAAACACACACGATTCTTCTTAACGACTATCACCACCACCACATTTTCACCGTAATTTATTTTTTAACAATTAAATATACAAGTATACAAAAAATTAGAAGAGATGTGTATTAATCTAGAATAAAGACTTGAACATAGGGAAGTGGTCCGTTTTATCAATTAACATTTATTCATCCTGAATAAAATAATAAAATTAAATTAAACAGATCAAATAATTCCATCTAGTTATATGAAATTAACAATTTATAATTCCATCTAGTTATATGAAATTAATAATTTACAAGGTGCAAGGGATATAAATCTTCCACCATGCATGCTAGTATCTTAAGGTCCACTCTTCATGTTACAATGTCACTTATGATCTTTTCTTTCTCTTGTAATTGTCTAAGAATTTATTTCGATATCTCTATTATTTTAGTGTAGAGAGATTTTTTGACTTTGTGCTTAGTTTTTCTTAACAATATAGAAAATAAAAAGAATTATAAAAGCCAATAACAAAACATTGTTTTTTTAATTATCTTAGTTTAGAGAGAATTTTTTTGACTATTTGTTTAAATTTTCTTAACAACATAGAAAATGAAAAGAATTATAAAAGTCAATAAAAAATAGAAAAACTATTAAAAAAAAAATTTATATGCTTCATTCTAACAACCTATACCAACATTTTGTCAAAAAAAAGAACTAGAAAAATGAATAAAGAAAAGAAAGACAATTTAAAAGTCATGCAATGTATGAAATATTCCTTTTATTATAAGTTATAGAGTTCTCTTCAGTACCCCTTTGTCACAAAATTAAGAGTGCGCTCTAGCTCTCCCATTTTTCATCGAATTAAGAGTTTAGAGCACACTATTTATTTCCCTCTTTTTTTCAAGTGATCTCGATTTTGTTAAGTGATCTCTACTTAAAATTCCATCGTTTCGAAGTCTTCCTCGACTCTTGTAGGACCATAAGGTAATCATCTCAGACTCTGTCTTCCAGACCATAAGGTATTCATGTCCAATGTTTAATTAGACTTTGTCCTTCCAACCGTGAGGTATTCATGTCAAATGTTGAATCCCAAACACTAAATGCATTTTCTAGATTTTAATTAATCCGAAACCCTGAATGCATCTAGATTTCGATTAATCCCAAAGGCTGAATGCATTTGTGGGTATTTTGTAGTGGAACTAATGGCACAATTTCCTCCATTTAGAGTGGTTCAATTCTCACATTGAAGGGCATCTTGAGCATTTAGTGGAAGTCACCCGTATTTTTTGTTGTTGGACGAGATTGACTTTCTTTCTTCCTGCGTACTAGTGGTTGGGTTGTGCATGGTACTTGGAGGATCTCAGACACAGTTACAACCAAGACATATTATCTCCTAGATGAGTATGAGTCTAGATATTCTACTCAACCGAAGCCTAAATATTTATTTTTTGCTGGTCGTGGGTTTTGAAGTTTATAGTAATGGGTGACCAGTCACTCTTATATACTTTATCATTGTAGTAGATTCATTTTGGTCTGGGTGCTACCCCAAAGACTAGTTCAACATAGGATTCTGAGGCTATCATTAAGGTTGGACATGTGTATTCATCATTGGGAAACATATATTACAAACTAGTGTTGGAACGATGCTTTAAGAGAACCAATATTGAAGTCTGTACACTTGCCAAATTGATGCCACTAAAGATCAGTATGCTTCTAAACATGCAAGTTTTGAGCAAGTATGGAGGAGCCGTAAAGGAATTTTTGAAACAACGAATGAAAATTTTATCCATGAGTTATTCCATATTTATGTTTTTTTTGGGTTGATATGGTGGAAGAAATGGAGTCGAGGTCGGCAAGGAAAGATAAAGCTAAAATTGAAGATGTGTCAGATTGTCAAAGAAATTTTTTGTGTAATTTCCTACCTATGATGAGAGAATATCTTTTGAATGTTTTGTGTTCTAATAAAATTTGGGTGAGGTTTGGGAGGATAACCATGCATTTTTTTTCTTCATTTTGGTAAAAAAACATTGTGAATTGGAATAGTATGGAAAACTGGGTGCGTTGAAGAAAACTAGGGGCGTTGACGAGTGGAATGGGTCCAACGATGGAAGGGAAAAAACCTCAATTCACTCAGTTTCTTCACTGTCAGATAGTGAATGATAGTGAATGTTGGAAGATAGCATGGGATGTTGCAGGAAAAAATGGGCACTCACATAGGGCAATACCTTTAGAATTTAGATGAATTAGTGAGTCGTTATTCAATGAAACATCATTCAATGAGAAAAAATTCTAGTACCAGCCCTAATTATACTTGTCTTCTTCCAGTCTCCTTCCCTTCATCCTCATCGCTAAGAAGGTTTCAAGTAAGGATGCATTTTCATATGTTAATATACTATAATGGAGGAATAAGTTTGCGGATTCACTTTATCTCTATGAATTTGTTCTGGAAACATAGACTATCACCATCGCAGGTCACATTGGAAATGGAATATGTCTCATGTAGAAGCAATTTGAATGTTTTAATAAGCTCTTGCGCTTGATCCCAAAAATTCGTGCTCTCATGCATTGTGGAGTTTTGTACAAAGTTTAAGGACACTTCTAGATGCAATATAGGCTTTTTCTATCACACACTGTGGAGTTTTTCATAAAGATGAGCGACACTTCTAGATGTAGTCGAGGTTTGTTTCTCACATCTGATACTATTTGTGGTTTTTTTTTTTTTTTTTTTTTCTCTGTACTTATTTTTTTGTGTTCTTTGTTTGAGATTATTTATAGTATTAGGTTTTATATATTGTATTTTGAAACTGAATGCATTTGAATATTACTAGGATAACCACAATATATCTACCGTAACTATGGTACATGTTTCCCATCGCTTCTCAAGGATGAATTATATAACAAATTTATGACTGTTTCTAATGGTTTGAATGGTTTTCAAGTTGAGAAGAACAAGATTTATTGTTTATTGGGAAAAAAAAAATCCATTGAAATGTAGTATTATTTTAGAAAAGCTAATACTTTTGGCAGGTATCGGTCACCCTTGGGATGCCCTTGGGATGAGATTAGAAATATATACTGTACAAAGCCTCAATTTTTTATGGATAGTTCAGAGAAAACATTGTATTCTATAGTGGATGTTTTATCAAACTTGGGACTAAGAAAGGAAAATATAGGTAACATTATTTTAAATTATCCTGAGATTCTAAGATGGGACCCAAGAAAATCCATGGTAGACAATCTAGATTTTGCGAGCGTTGGTTTGGATCAAAAGGAGATGACAAAGATGTTAAAAATGTTGTCATTGATGGAAAAGGACAACAACAGAAGCAAAGGAGAAGACAACAGGTATTTGGTGAATGGTATAGTAACATTTACAGGGAGCATGAGAAGAACAGAGGGAGAGTTTATTTACAGAGACAAGTCAACAAAAAGAGAGGTGGAGACAGAGAAAGGAGGAAGAACCAGAGGAGGCAGAGCAGCAGAGGGAGAGGCAGAGCTGTTAAAAAATAATGAAATGATCAAGCAGAGATTGAACCCTGAGGGAAATGGAACCAATCGTTTAGCAGTAAAAACCTACTGAAGTTGGGTATTAAACCTTATGGTAGAATTGAATTAACATAACAATGAAACATGGTTTACATACTAAAAAGCGCTGAAGAAATAAGTTTATATGTATAAACTTATATATTAAATGTTGAAGAAATAAGTTGAACATAGACTATACGTATATGTATATAACGAAGGCGCGAGGTTTTTATTGGAATGGAACCATGACTATAAGCGGAACCATGAACATGAAAAGTAAAACCAGAGGGCCACAAAACTAGTGGGTTTGCGCGTCGGTTGAAGTGGTAAGTAGTATTGCCAAAATGAACGTGATATGTGTCATTGAAGGACACGTGTCCTGAGGCAGTTTTGTAAAACAATTTTTTTCGCGCAAATTTGAAGTGTTAAAACTCGGCTCAATAAAAAACGTGATATGGTATGACATCCGTTGGATCATCGGAGTCGATGCAATAAAATTTCTGCCGTTGGATGCAAGAGGTGTGTTAATGGAGGTGGGCCCCGGGAATGTATATGTGCTAAAATATGGATTGGGTTTGATATCTATTGCAATATTGGATATATATTAAATTTGAGTGCACATATAAGAATGGGTTATGTGCATAGTATATATTTGTTGCAAGTTAATACATTATGTTATGCCGAGGGTTAAAGTCATGGTCAAAGATTGACTTAGGCTTATATATATATATATATATATATATATATATATATATATATATATATATATATATATGTTCAAAGGGGGATGTCAGTTAGAACGTACTAAAAGTGCAGATTTTGTCAAAAACATGTGGGCCCAAAAGTCACTGCTACTATATATATTAGTGCAATGGTTTAACCAAAGTATAGAAGATGATGCGACCGACTATGTGTTAACAAGTGCATATGAATATTGTTCAAATATGAAGTGTTAAGTTCTATGTGAAATATTTTGTGTCAGAGAAACCTTAATAATTCTTTGGAAATGAAAATGTGAGCGTTAATATGGTAATACGAGTGGAGAAGGAACTGGGGTCCAGCTGAAAGTACGTTGAATGATCGGAGCTCAAATATGAAATAAACTAAGAATGAAGACTTTGGATTAATAGACTCCTATGTATATATATACATAGTATTATATTGAGAAAAATGAATTCGTTATATGGATACTAATGACGGAAAACCTTATGTTAATGCTTGCATATCAACCAAAGTTAATACGAAAGTGGGACCCCTACATAAAATTTCGAGAATCATAACCCAAGCTAGACGATACATAAAGACTGAAGCGGCAAAGTATACATATATATGCAGCACTTTATATATGTAGCACTTTATAAACAAGGGGCCAAAGTATATATATAAATATATGTAAAGCGCTCTATTTTTTAGGCCTAATACAAACAAAGTTTTATATTGTGGGACCCTCACCAATCGCATCGGAGAAACTTGGCAGCAGAACATGTTAACAAAAAGTTCTGATTGCGATTGAGTTCTAGACCTAATTGGTTTAAACGATGATCCATATATGTTTGAGTTTCGGTATCAAAGTGAACAGTGTTACATCGCATCAGAGCGATTCATCGCATTGGCATATCAAGGTGAACAGTGTTACATCGCATCGGAGTGATTCATCGCATCAGCATATCAAAGTGAATAGTGATTGATCACATTGGAGAAGGAGCAGAGCATCGGAACATATAAATGGAAGTCATGATTGTGATTAATCGCAATCGGAATTATTCGAAAGGTGATACATCACATCGGAGAATAAAACAAGCTTGGAGAGTGGGCCCGAAAGGGAATTTTAAGTATTAAAAGGTCTTTTATTTAAGTTCTCCCTGAATTGATTTGCGTAACATAAATGGGTATTTTATATGTTAAAACCACTTCATTATCATGTTGAGAGTTGAATTGCGATATATGAAAAGCACAGTTACATATATATGGAAATTACACTGCGACAATGAACAAGAGATCAAACGGAGCCGAAAGGGACAAACATAGTCACATAAAAGACAAAAAACAGTGATCCAAAACTGAATAAATTGATTTGTAATTCTCATTGTAATTGAATGTATATGTTTTTAATTGATTTATATTGTTGTGATGCACTGGCAAGTCTCCGTAGGAAACAAAACTCCACTGTAAAATTGAAAGCTGTATATATTGCTGAGATTTTCTAAATGAGCTAGAAAAAGAAGTGAGGAGGCAGAATGCAAAGAGTCAGGACTATTCACTTTGAATTCCCTGTGGAATACAAACTATTATGAGGCAAACTGTATAAATCACATCACATTGATATGCAGAAATAGGTTAGAGAGAGTAAGGATAGAGAATGCAAGGTATGGAAAATCGAGGCAAAGAAGATAAGGAAGAGAGGAGCAGAAAGAGATGCTATAGAATAGAGCTAATATCTGAGGTAAATCAGCAAAAAATTCTTTTGATAAATTGAGGAAGTTTAAGCTTGATAGTTGTCAGTTGTAGCTGACTGAGGTTGAATCCTCCTTTATGTTGGTGCCTGCAGAAAAATAGTGGTGAGAGGGAGTTGGAGCTTGTCTTTGCATCACAACAATAATAAGATGTGGTTTTCTCCCTTTATGGGTTTCCACTTATATCTACTATCTCAATGTGTGTTGCTTGTGTGTTGGCGTGATCTACCAAATCTGCTTAATGTCTGCTTATCTCATAATAATTTTGGTGTCACAATAATTTAATACTTGCTGCAACATATTAAGACTATTCACATATTAAAGTTGGTTATAAAATTAAGCTGTAAATAAGTTGATGAAAAATTTAAAAATCTTATGTATGTGTTAAACTGATTCACCCCCCCCCCCTCTCAGTTTAACTAAGGATTCAACAATTGGTATCGGAGCCAGTTCCTTTGTACCAGTTTAACCACTAAGAGGAGATCCTAGGTCCCCAGGATGGCTAGTCAAGAAGGAAGCTCAACCAATAAAGCCCCTTTTTTCACCGGTGCTAATTATGGCTTCTGGAAAATCAGAATGAGAGCATACATAATGTCTCTAGGAATAGAGGTTTGGGCTGTTGTGGAATTTGGATATGCCCCAAAGGCAACTAACCCAGAGAGAGAAGCTAAACAAGAATTTGTAGCGAATGCAAAGGCTATGAATGAATCTTAAGTGGAATTTGTGAGGCTGAATTCATAAAAATAATGCACAGTAAGACTACCAAAGATATTTGGGATACTCTTGAAAACATCCATGAGGGAAATAAAAAGGTAAAGACTACCAAACTTCAAGTATATAGAGCTCAGTTTGAAAATTTAAAAATGAATGATGATGAAGATGTTGGCAACTTCTTCTTAAGAGTTGCAGAAATTGTTAACAATATGAAATCTCTTAGAGAAATCATATGAGAAAGTATAATTGTGCAAAATATTCGAAGATCTCTTCCACCCAGTTTTAATCCCAAGGTGTCTGTAATAGAAGAAACAACTGATTGGGAAACCTTGACCATGAACCAATTACTTAGAAATCTAATAGCCTATGAGATGAGACTCCCACAGAAGAAGCCAAGTGTGATGGAGGAAGATTTTAAAACATAAAAAAAGAAATAAGAAAAGGAAGATATATTCTCTTGCTATGATGAAGAAGAGGCTAAATTTTTCAAGAAACTAGATAGAGGTTTAGGTAAATACAAAGGTAAACTTCCTTTCAAATGATTTAACTGTGGAAGAGTTGGACACTATGCTGCTAAGTGTCCTCATAAGAAAGCAAGGAATCAGGCTCAAGAATCAGAGAAAACTACATCAAAGAATTGGCAGAAAGGAAATAAATTCAGTAGAAAATCTTTTTATGCTCAACAAGACAGCAATGCCTCTGAAGACTCAGATGAACCCTCAAGTGAAGAATGAACCTTTAAATTTTTATTGATGGCCATAGAAGAACTTGAAGGACTCCTTCTAGAAGATGAAGAATTAGGTGAAGTTGACCTTGAGGGGGGGCTAAGAAGTGCCCTGGAGGAGATTGAAAGACACAAACTAAAGCTCAGAAAACAAAAATACATTCTCCTCAAGTATGTACAAGAAGAAAAAAATTCAGAATTCCTCATGTAGCTAAAGATATAGCTTTAAGAAGCCAAGAAGATAGAAGACATGTTACTTAATAAAATCAAGGATAAAACTCAGGAACAAGAGAAGTTGGAAGAAGAAGAGGTATGTCTGAGGAAGAAACTAGAAAATGCTCAAAGGAAAGTTTCTATAAATTCTTCTCAAACAACAAGCTCTGGTAGGTTGAACGAAATTCTGGATGCTCAAACATCTCCTCTGATAAAGAATGGGATAGGCTATGAAGGAGAATCAAGTAAAGGCAAAGAAAAGGAAAAGAAAAATATTTTTTTTGTCAAAGCAAAGAAGGGTAATGAAGCAACTCAAATAATTCCTACAAAAGAAGAAACATGTAATGAGGGAGACAGAAACCAGAAGAAACCTCTAATAATGAAGAATGAAATAAATACTCAGACAACAGAGAAAGGCTCACATACCCCTGAGTATGTCAAATTTGGAAGCCATCAAAGGAGATTCTTTCCTCCTATGAAAAATACCCCCTGTTATGCTTGCCACAAGCTGGGACACATTACTGCATACTGTCATACAAGGAGGAGTAATTCAAACCAGCAAAATATGCAAACAATGAAGAGATTGTCTCAAGTAAACAAATAGAGAAGACAACCTCACATCAGGTATGAAAATTGTTTCTATGGTTATTGTTTCTATTCTAAGGAATTTGGCCACAAAATCATTGAGTACAGAAAATATGGACAAAGATTGATGTACAACACCTCAAGGAGGTTTATGAATTAAGGAGATTTACTCAGACTCACAATTCTGCAAAAATTATGATCAAATGTTGTGTATGCAATAAAATTGGACATATGCCTTCCAAATGTCCTCTCAGACGATGTGGCTCATCATCCCACAAAAATTTCCAAACAAAAGGATGCTTCCAATGTAAAAAGAAGGTGAACAAATGTGACCTGGCTCTAACTGCTCAAGACCTAAAAAGCCAATGGTATTTGGATAGTGGCTGCTCAAAACATATGACTGGAGACAGAAGAAAATTTATAACTTTTGATGAAAATAAATCTGGCAATGTTACTTTTGGAAATGATAAATCGGGAAAAATCAAAGGAAAAGGCTCAGTCAGCCTAGATAATGGTAGAGGAAAGGCCCAAGATGTACTATTTGTAGATGGGCTGAAAGAAAACTTGTTGAGTGTCAGTAAAATGTGTGATAAAGGCTTTGAAGTTCTTTTTAGAGCACAATACTGTGAAGTCAGATCAAGCACCATAGGTAAGACTCTGCTCAAAGGTGTTCGAATAGAGACTAATGTTTACATAGTGAAAGAGGAAGATGAAGCATGCCATCTTAGCAAACTTGAGGAGTCATGGTTATGGCATAGGAGATTGGGACATCTCAACTTTGATCATATCATCAGACTGAGAAAGAAGAAAGCTGTCAGAGACATGCCAGAAATAAAAAGGCCTTCTAATACCATATGCAAATCCTGTCAATTGGGCAAACAGACCCGCATATCCTTTAAGGCCAAAGATGAGTTATCAACAAGAATACCACTTCAGCTTGTGCACATGGACCTGTGTGGACCTGCAAGAACTAAAAATCGAAGTGGATAATCCTACTTCATGCTGATAATAGATGATTTCTCTAGAATGACATGGGTTGCATTTCTCAAGAATAAATCGGACACACTGGAGAAATTCAAGATATTCAAAGCATTAGCAAATAATCAAACTGGATGCAAGCTAAAATGCATCAAATCAGATAGAGGAGATGAATTCATAGATTATGACTTTGCAGACCTATGCAATGAACATGGGATAAAGCAACAATTTACTATTGCAAGGACACCTCAACAAAATGGAGTAGTAGAGAGACAAAACATGTCTGTACAACAAGTTGCCAGAGCCATGATGCAAGAGAGTAATATTCCTCAAACCTTCTGGGCAGAAGCAGTGCACACAGTCATGCATATCCTAAACAAAGCTCATTTAATGCCAAGTAGTGACAATACTCCCTATGAACTTTGGCATAGTAAACCAGCTTCAATAAAGCACTTTAGAATCTCTGGAAGCAAGTGTTACATAAATAATAATGATGAAAATCTTGGGAAAATTGATGCAAGAGAAGATGAAGGGATATTTCTAGGATATGCATCCAAGAGTAAAGGGTATAGCTGCTACAACAAGACTCTTTGAAAAATTGTAGAAATAATTGATGTAAGACTTGATGAAGAACTTCCAAACAAGACAAGAAGTACAGACTGTAGCAGTCCTTCAAACAATCATGAAGAAGAAAACCAAGATGATGATGAGACAAGAAAGACAACAGAAGATGCTAAACTGAGCTCAAAATCCCCCTCAAGATATACTCAAAAGAACCATCCTAAAGATCAGATCATTGGAGATAAGAGAATAGGGGTCCAGACAAGAAGGCAGTTAACTGAAAAGATAGAATAAGTATACATAGCCATGTTATCACAAATAGAGCCCAAGAAGTTTGCAGAAGCTAGCAAGGACAAGTATTGGGTGAATGATATGAATGAAGAATTGGACCAAATCGATAAGAACAATACCTGGGAATTAGTTCCCAGACCCACTGAGAAAAATTTCATAGGTTCAAAATGGGTATTCAAGAATAAAATGAATGAGAAAGGACAGGTAATCAGGAATAAAGCCAGACTTGTTTGCAAAGGATATTCACAAATCGAAGGACTTGATTACGATGAAACATTTTCCCCTATAGCCAGAATGCAAGCTATCAGAATGTTTATGGCCTTTGCATGCTACCAAAACTTCAAAGTATATCAAATGGATGTGAAATATGCATTTCTGAATGGAGATCTAGAAGAAGAAGTCTACATGGAACAACCAGAAGGTTTCTCATTAACAGACAAAGAAGACTATGTGTGCAGACTAAAGAAGGCTCTATATGGACTAAAACAAGCTCCTTGTGCTCGGTACTCAAGGCCGGATAAGTACTTGCAAAAACAATGCTTTAAGAGAGAAGGAGTAGACAACAATCTATACATAAAATCCCATGGAAATGAACTCCTGATTGTTGTAGTATATGTTGATGACATTATGTTTGGAAGCAACAAAGATGAGCTAGCAAAAGGATTTGCTGAAGAGATGAAATCATACTTTGAGATGTCTATGATTGGAGAGATCACCTTCTACTTAGGACTTCGAATTCAACAAAAGAACACAGGTACATTCATCTCACAGGAAAAATACTTAAAAGAAATGTTGAAAAAGTTCAAAATGGAAGACTGCAAACCTGTGTCAACTCCCATGATCGCTGGATGCAAGCTATGTGCTGATGATGGATCTATTGATATATATCAAAGACTCTATAGATCCATGATATGAAGTCTCTTGTACCTGACAGCATCAAGACTAGACATCATGCTAGCAGTAGGACTTGTGGCTAGATATCAAGCAGCACCAAAGCAAAATCATCTTCTAGCAATCAAAAGAATATTTAGATATCTACAAGTAACAGTACAGTTTGGGCTATGGTATCCAAAAGGAAAAAGCTTCACCTTGACAGCATACACAGATGCAGATTGGGCCAGCTATGTGGATGACAGGAAAAGCACAAGTGGAGGTGCATTCTATCTAGGAGAAAGTCTGGTGGCACGGCTAAGCAAGAAACAAACATCTATTTCTCTATCTACAGCAGAAGCAGAATACATAGCAGTAGCAGCATGCTGCACATAAGTCATGTGGATGAAGCAAACCCTCCAAGACATGAAGGTAAGCATTGATGAACCTATATCTATCAAATGTGATAATAAAAGTGCTATAAGCATATCAAAAAATCTTGTGCTTCATTCAAAAACTAAACATATTCCAATCAAGTATCATTTTCTCCAAGAACAAGTAGCTCAGAAGGTAGTAAAGCTGGAATATGTGCCAACAAAAGAACAAACATAAGATATATTTACCAAAACTCTTGCTAGAGAACCATTTGAGTATTTAAGAGATAGACTAGGGGTAGTATCTGTAGATGCTACTCTCTGATATGAAGAGAAAGCATCGTTTTAGGGGGAGAATAGAAATGAAAATATATTTCTAGGGGGAGATTAGTTAGCAAGGAAAGCATGAAACATGTCCTCAAGATCAGAGCAACATGGACGAGATTTAAAAGAACACTGGGAAATGAGAAACCCCCTTTCCATTGATGTCAAAGGGGGAGGAAGAGCAAGCAACATAAGAAAGGGTCCTAAAATTCAAGCAGAGGAAGCGTATTGCCATCAATGCCAAAGGGGGAGACTGTTAGAAATGTTGTCATTGATGGCAAAGGATAGTAGCAGAAGCAAAGGAGAAGACAACAGGTCTTTTGTGAATGGTATAGTAACATTTATAGGGAGCATGAGAAGAACAAAGGGAGAGATTAGTTACAGAGACAACGCAGCAAAAAGAGAGGCAGAGATAGAGAAAGGAGGCAGAACCAAAGTAGGCGGAGCAGTAGAGGCAGATGCAGAGAATACAGAGGAAGAGATGAAACAGTCGAGCAGCAGAGGCAGAGGTAGAGCCGTTAAAAAACAACGAAATGATCAAGCAGAGACAGAACCCTAAGGGAAATGGAACCAAGCGTTTAGCAGTAAAAACCTAATGAAGTCAGGTATTAAACCTTTTGGTAGCGTTGAATTAACATAACAATGAAACACGGTTTACATATTAAAAAGCGTCGAAGAAATAAGTTTATATTTATTAAATTATATATTAAACGCTGAAGAAATAAGTTGAATAGAGACTATATGTATATGTATATAACAAAGGCGCGAAGTTTTTATTGGAATGGAACCATGAATATAAGTGGAACCCTGAACATGAACAGGAAGATCGGAGGGCCACAAAACCAGTGGGTTCGCGCGTCGGTTGAAGTGGTAAGCAGTATTTCCAAAATGAACGCGACATGTGTCATTGAAGGACACGTGTCCTCAGGAGGTTTTGTAAAAAAACCTTTTTAGCACAAATTTGAAGTGTTAAAACTTGGCTCAATAAAAAACACGATATGGTATGACATCCGTTGCATCATCGGAGTCGATGCGATAAACTGTCCATCGTTGGATGCAAGAGGCGTGTTAATGGAGGTGGGCCCCGGGAATGTATATGTGCTAAAATATGGATCGGGTTTGATATCCATTGCAATATTGGATATATATTAAAGTTGAGTGCACATATAAGAATGGGTTATGTGCAGAGTATATATTTGTTGCAAGTTAATACATTATGTTATGCCGAGGGTTAAAGCCATGGTCGAAGATTGACGTATGCTTATATATATATATATGTTCAAAGGGGGCTGTCAGTTAGAATGTACTAAAAGTGCAGAGTTTGTCAAACACATGTGGGCCCAAAAGTCACTGCTGCTATATATATTAGTGTGCTGGTTTAACCAGATTATACAAGATGATGCGACCGATTATCTGTTAACAAGTGCATATGAATAATGTTCAAATATGAAGTGTTAAGTGTTGTGTGAAATATTTTGTGCCGGAGACACCTTAATACTTCTTTGGAAATGAAAATGTGAGCGTTAATATGGTAATACGAGTGAAGAAGGCGCTGGGGCCCAGCTAAAAGTACATTGAATGATCGGAGCTCAAATATGAAATAAACTAAGAATGGAGACTTTTGATTAATAGAATCCTATGTATATATATACATATTCTTATATTGAGCAAAATGAATTCGTTATATGGAGACTAATGAACGAAAACCTTATGTTAATGCTTGCATATAAACCAAAGTTAATACGCAAGTGGGACCCCTACATAAAATTTCGAGAATCATAACCCAAGCTGGAGGATACATAAAGACTGAAGCGGCAAAGTATACATATATATGTAGCACTTTATATATGTAGCGCTTTATAAACAAGGGGCCAAATTATATATATACATATATGTGAAGCGCTCTATTGTTTAGGCCTAATACAAACAAAGTCTTATATTGTGGGACCCTCACCAATCGCATTGGAGAAACTTGGCAGCGGAACATGTTAACGAAAAGTTGCGATTGCAATTGAGTTCCAGACCCGATATGGTTTAAACGATGATTCATATATGTTTGAGTTCCGGTATCAAAGTAAACAGTGTTACATCTCATCGGCATATCAAAGTGAATAGTGCTACATCGCATCGGCACATCAAAGTGAACAGTGTTACATCGCATCGGCATTTGAAAGTGAACAGTGATTGATCGCATCGAAGAAGGAGCAGAGCATTGAAACATATAAATGGAAGTTGCGATTGCGATTAATTGCAATCAGAAGTATTCGAAAGGTGATACATCGCATCGGAGAATAGAACAAGTTCGGTGAGTGGGCCCGTAAGGGCATTTTATGTATTAAAATGATCTTTTATCATTATATCGCCGAAAGTTACTTAAGTTATATAACACAACAGTGCATATGTTAAAACGCCTTATTATTATTATGCCGAGAATCGATTTGCATTATATAAAAAGTGCAGTTACATACATGCAGGAGTTACGCAACAACAATGACCAGAAAGGCATACAGAGAAGAAAAAGACAGACATAGTCACAGAAAAGACAAATACGCAGTGGTCCAAGAGGCTGAATGAGTTGAGCTGGAGTTCTCACTGTAATTAAATGTAAATATTTTAATTTGTTTATATTGTTTGTGATGCATTGGCAAGTCTCCGGAAGAGAACAAAAATTCCACTGTAATATTAAAATTAGTACATACAGTTATATTTTTCTGAGTAAGCTGGAAAAGAAATGAGAAGGCAGGAGGCTAAGAGGTATGGCTATTCATTTCGAATTCCCTGAGGAATAAAAACAGTCATAAGGAAATCTCTATAAATAATATAATCTTGATATGCATAGTGAGGTTAGAGAGAGTGAGGATAGAGAATGCAGAGTATGGAAAATTGAGGCAGCGAAGATAAGGAAGAGAGGAGCAGAAAGAGATGCTACAGAACAGAGCTGATATGTGAGGTAAATCAGCAAACATTTCTTTTGATAAATTGAGGAATTTGGAGCTTCCCTATCAAGTTGAAGCTCGATAGTTGTCAGTTGTAGCTAACTGAGGTTGGAGCCTCCTGTAGGTTGGTGCCTGCAGAAAAACAGTGGTGAGAGGGAGTTGGAGCTTGCCTTTGCATCACAACAATAATAAGATGTGGTTTTATCCCTTTATGGGTTTCCACTTATATCTGTTGTCTCTATGTGTGTTGCCTGTGTGTTGACATGATCTACCCAATCTGCTTAATGTTTGTTGCTCTCATAATAAGTTTGGTGTCACAATAATTTATTACTTGCTGCAACATATTAAGACTATTCACATATTAAAGTTGGTTATAAAATTAAGCTGTAAATAAGTTTATGAAAAAATTTAAAAATATTATGTATGTGTTAAACTAATTCGCCCCCCCCCCCTCTCAGTTTAACTAAGGATTCAACAAAAGACAGATTTGAGTCATCCTCGCTATTTGCATGAGAACTTTATCAAGTTGATTGAAGATATTAATTGAACTGGGATTGAGAAGTAGGGAATTGTTGTGTGTATCATAGAACATCTAAAAAACACAATTCTCATGACTCCATTGTCTAAGATTTCTTCAGAAACATTTTAGAATACCCCTTCTATACAATCATAACTTGTCCATAAAAGATATGATATAGTTTTCAGTGTCTCTAAAAGAGAATATTTGAAAAGCACAATGCATGTGACTTTATTTTCTAAAGTTTCTTCAAAAACAATTCAGAATACCCTTTCTTGAGGATTAGAACTTCTATGTAGAAGAGATGATGTCAATGTCAGTGATGCTAAGCTGAGACATTCACTAGGAACCCAAGAAATAAATATCACTAAAACTTTACAAGAGCCAACTCAGAGACACAAGCTAAACCTTGGTTGAAATTAGGCTTGATACATTACCTTGAGTCGACGTTCAAAGATGCTAGAATGATTTGTTGTCGAGGCAATAAGCTACATGAGAGGTTAAGTTGTGTTTTGAGACTTGGGTTACCTTTCAATGATTTTTGTCAAATGGTGAGGCAAACACCAAAATTATTTAGTAGAAGTTCAGATTTGATGCAAAAGTAATTCAATTTTCTTTGTAGTACGACATTTAACCCACTGCAGGTTCTTCCATCATTTCCAAAATATTTCAACTTTGATCTCGAGGGTAGGATCAAACCAAGATACAAAATGTATGCTTGGATTAAGGAAAAAAAAAATCTTAAGGAAGAGTGTGGTTCCTATACAATATTTATGCTACCAAAGAGAATATTTTTTCAACAATACATTAACTGCCACCCTAAAGGGAGAAAGTATTTTAGTCTTTGCAAGCTTGATAAAGTAATCTCTATGAATCCATTGTCTAAGGTTTCTTCAAAAAAAATTCAGAATCTCCTTTCTAGATGACCAGAACTCGTCTATAGAACAGATGATCTAAATGTCCATGATGCTAAGTTAATCTCATATAGAAATGTGAAAATTACATGATCTCAATTTTGAAAAAAAAACAACTATGTTAGTCCTTATACATTCTATTGACACAATTTTTCGGATGGCACTGTTAGACCTGTGAAGTTTCATCAATGTCAACTTTTCAAAATTTTATTGTTAATGTACCAAGCCTTTTTAAGGAATCCCTACATGTTAACATATCAATCAATGATGATTCCATGGCATGCAAATATACTAACTCATGGGGTCACACTTATACAAACGTATGCTACAAAGAAACCCAGAACATAACTGATAAGATTTTGAACTTGTTTCCCTTTCATCAAATAGGAACTCTTGATCTGTTGGCATGACATCTTGAAAGCATTCATAGTAGGGGTGATTTTCACCGAAAATTTTCTTACACAAAGTACTGATAAGTTTTAGAACTACCCAAATGAATGACTTTGTTTCAGGGATAAATATATGCCCTCTTCAACCAATAGATCACATTGGATTAATTTTCTTGGAATCTTATCATATTTAATTATTTAATTAATGTGGCAATCACTGTATATTTTTCGAGAAATTATGATCTGTTATTATGAACAAGCTGAATTTTTTTTTTTTCACAAAGACGCATAATTTCTCTACCAAATAGAAATGGAGTAGAACATAAATAATTTCACAAAATTTACACAATAAAACACACAATTTTTCTAGGGAAACCAACAGGGAAATCCTCGCTTGCTTCATAATTTTATCAAGGAAAATTGGGCAACAAATCTGATACACATGCAAGCTAGTTCTAATCTGAAAATAAAAGAATTTTCCTACCTGTCCTATGCTTGAAACTTCTGCCTGATAGCTTACGTTCTTCCTTCTCCTTTATGCACTAGAGGCTTAGATTTTCCAACACCAAACCTTAGGAAATAATCTCTTATTTCCTATCATTGGCTAAGCTCTGATTATATAGGGATTTCCCTTATTTCTATGTCCACTCCAAAGATACAATTTTCTTCCTCAATAGTTCGCGCAAGGAACACTTGGGTCATTCCTCCACAAGGTCTCTTGCTCACAAACACGTGCTTAATAATTGATTGATTAATTGTGTGCCTTTGATCTCCTTATAATATTTTTGTTTTGGCTATTGTTAGTGAGTTTTCAAAATTAGGAGTTGAATTGAAGCTTTTCTAGTTAACAAAAGTCAACACTCTTAGTTAACTGGATCATCCTAAAATTTGGGAGGCTAACTCCACTTATTCACTTAGTTCCCAATTTAAATCACACTAGAGGATATATAACTCATCCTCCAAAAAATTTCATTAGTAAAACTACTTCTTGAACTCGTAATCATCACTGGAACTCATAAATGTCTAAGAATATCTCCAAATTGATGCCTTGAATCAAGGTAAAGATCAAGGAAGCCATTCCTTCACTACCTTTTAGCACTCCCTCTTAGTGAGGAAGGGATTTTGTAAAACTAACAACTTATATCTGTGATGAGAAAAACTACCTCTTGCCAATGCCTCATTCAAGATGTTTGTCGTCTTCTCCCCTATTGGAATGTATTGTTGCTTGACTATACCCTTCTAAAAACAATCTCTAAGATGGTGATACAAGATCTTGATATGATTTGAGCGATCATGAAATGTTGGATTCTCAGAGAGTTTAATGCAACTACGATTATCACAATGTATCACGATAGGCTCCATCCTTTGTCTGAAAAGTCCTAGAAGTAACTTCCTCCTCCAAATAGCCTTGTAGGTTTCCTCACTAGAAACCATGTACTCGGCCTATGTTTAACTGAGTGCAACTGATCTCTGCTTCTTGTTGTACCAAGACACTGTAGCTGACCCAATGTTGAAAATGCCACTAGAAGTACTCTTCCTTTCTATGAAGCTTCTTTCCCAATATACATTAGTGAAGCCCTAAAGCCTCACTCAATCAACCTATTTGTACCATAGTCCATACTCTGTTCTGACTCCGAGATATATACACAAATCATTTGCAACAACCCAATGCACTTTGTTCAGTTCAACCATGAACTGAATTACCTGGTTGAATGCAAAAAAAATATCAAGTCGTGTGTTGAAAAAGTACATCAAAAATCCATTGAGTTGCATGTATAATCTAAGATCCACTCACTCTGTTGTAGTAGCACACACCTTCCTCAAGTTTGTGACTATAGGTGTGGCCATGGGCCTGCAATATTTCATGTGAAATTTCTGGAGAACCTCTCTTGTTTACTTGCCCTGTCCCACAAGGATCTCACCATCACCCTGCAAATCCTCCAAGCCAAGGAAATAGTGAAGAAACACCATACCCTTCATCTCAAACTCCTTTGCAAGGTCCTCCTTGTAATCTTGTATCAAGCTCTCATCTCCGGTCACTATAAGGTCGTCAACATACAGAGATAGAATGAGTGGAATCCCTCCAACCATGATGTAGTAAAAATTGGCATCGACCTCATTCTTAGTGAAGCCCAATCCTTTATGGTATGTTTCAATCGGAGTGTACCATGCTCTCATAGCTTAGTTGAGCCCATAAATAATTCTCTTTAGCCTTCACATATGTGTGTATCTGTTGAACTGCTCAAACCCCTCTGGCTTCTCTATATATATCTCCTCCTCAACAAATCCATTGAGGAATGTTGTCTTGACATCTATCTAGTGGATCGTCAACCCCATCTATGATGCAAGTGCTATAACAATCTTCATGGATGAATACTGTGCTACTAGGGAAAAGGTATCCTCATAGTATATGCCCTTAATCTGTGAGAAGACTTTGGCCACAAACTTGGTCTGCAAGACTTGATGGGGAAAACCCTTGATCAAATCTTCTTATTATTACTATCAAATGTTCAGTAGAGAGAGAGCACAATATATCAAGATCAAAATTGACTTTCCAATTCGAAGATTCAATGTCATTGTCTTTAGGTAATAATTGGTACAAAATAATGATGTTCATGAATAGGTAAATTGAGCCCCCATAGGCTTGAGGCTTATTGTTGTAGAGGCTTAGCATTTTGGTGAACTGGTTAGGGTCTGATGATAGGCTTCAACAAACCTCTTGCACTTCTCCTAGAATCCCTCCTTGAATGAAATTTCCATTCAAGATAATTAGCCCACATTCTTCTGCTGATGAGGGATGTTTCTAGTCCTCTCATATGCCTCACAACCTTCAACATTCATGGCCCATCCTGAAATTATACAAGCATACGACGTCCTGATCTAGGGGAGATAATGATCGCGGTTAACCTGGAAGTTCTTATATTGGATGCGTCCAGCTTCAGGAAGAAGAACCCTACTTCAAACGGTCCATAACATAGCCAAAAATTCCCTCAACTATTTCGGCTGCCTATATGAGAGATATCAGTTTGCAAAATGGCATAAACTTGGCCCATAATAGATCTATGATAGCCCAAACTGCCTCAACCTCATGCGAGAGGAACATAGCCCCCAAAATATGAAATCCAAACCCTTGTCCCTTCATCGAGGATCATCTATGGCTATTTCAGAGAGAATAGCCGTGAGATAGATTATTTAAATGAGGTTGAGGGTGCATATACTAGTCAACGGGATTGAAGAGAAGTGAATTTTGGGCATATTGAGCCGACATATAGGTGAGGCCAGCCTTGTTAATTTTACATGAGAGAAACATAATTTCAAAATCATACTTCTACTTAATCAAATTCGATGATATTTAGGTTGATTTTGGTCCTCTCGAAAAGATAAATTCATTGCTGCAATTATCTTCCCCAAAGGATTTGTGCAAAGTGGAATTTTTTCATAGTTTCCAATTTTAACATATGGCCTTCACTACATGCAGATTTTCGTAGGATGTTCTATTCTTGATGAAACTTTACTTTAAACCTGATATAAAATAGCAATCACATAAACATGAAAGTAAAATGCTAATAGAACATACCAATAGATCAATAGAAGACAAGCCAAAAATAAAATTAACTTGATTTGAAAAATATATGTGTTGTGGTGCATCATGACGGTCAATAGGATGCTTCAACCAAAAAAGTCTCCTCACAGTCAGTGAACCAGAAGTGTCACACAACCCTCAAGACAACTATACAATAGTCAACCCAAAGTCAATGAAATTCAACGTTGTCTAGTCAACGGTCAATACAGAACAACAACAACATAAAGTCAACATAGCAAGGTCAACAGTCAATGTCCAACCTCGGTTTTTGTGCCAAAAATGTGGACTGCAAAGATCAAAATTTTGGGAGAGTTTAAGGTCAAGTTGACCAATCGTTAACCAAAGTCAATGCTGGTCAAAGCTACAATAAAAACCCTAGAAAAGATCTAAAACCCTAGCTGTTTTTTTCCCACGTGTGAGAGAAGAGAAGCCTCCAAATGATGTTCGAACCAATTAGACACGAGAGAAAAATTTGTGATGAGTGATGGAGAAAATTACCTCCAAATTTGACCAATATATATCCATCTATGAGTGTGTTTGACACATCTGTTGGGGCTCTGTTACACTAAAAATTGTCACCTTGACATTCTGCTAACTGTATGAGCTTATTAACACTCATACATGCCTCCTCTGCAAGTCTTACAACCTTTGTTCCTCATTCCAAGCCTCAGAACTGGAAGAAAAACCCTAAAAATCTCTGAAACTCAGGGTACGCAGGTAACATGAGAACTTCTTGCGTTTTTAGCTAGGGTACGCAGGTAATGTGAAGAGAAACTGCGTTCTAGAATGCATTTTTCCAGTGTAATGCCTGCGGTACCCCTGTAAAGTCAAAAAAGCGCGAAATTAAACTGAAAAAAGTTGAATTTTGGTCAATTCTAGAAGGTTCTGGATGAGATTTTTTTGGGATGAGTACGCTTTGATAAGGTGCATGTATCCCACACCTTAAGGAACTAATCCCTTGATGTGAGGAGCCTATCCCTTTGAAGGAGGGTTCTATCTCTTTAAAGGTGGAATCCTAACCTCCTCATCTGCTCTATAAAAGGAGGCATTGGGTAGCCTCAAAGGGTTAAGTTTTTATGTTAAGGAAACTAATGGAGGATTGAAGAATATTTTGATGGGTAAAATATTTGAGTTGAAGTGCTGTTGAGATTTAGATTTCCTTCTGCTGAGCTTTTGAGAGGAAAGATCACATACCTCTTATGCTTCTGGAGGAAGAGTGCAAGACTTATCAAAGTAGAGGAGATTCCTGCTTCGGAACCCGGGAAGGCCTTTCGAACATCAAGGCAAAGGTTGTAAGGTTCTTCTATATATTTTAAGATTAATACAATCAAGTTCTGTTTTTCTCAATAAATTGTCGTTCGATTGTTTATTTCAATAAGCTGTCGTTTGATCGTTTATTTCATAGATTCCTTGATCACTATGATAGATATGTTTTATGATTATTTGTTATACAGGTGCTATCTGATATTTTCTTGTTTGTGATTGCAGATCAACGAAAGATGATACTTTCTTGCGACAAAAGAGCTCTTGTTGCGACGAAGGATTATTGATACGACGGAAGCACTACGACCACAAATAAGAATTTGGATCTAAGGTAGGATCAACACCTTCATAGCATTTATTTGTAAAACGAATATATCTAGAGAAAGACAAACTTAGTTGTTCGTTTGTTGCTAGATTGTCTTCTGACACTAGGGAGATCGGTCTTGTCCGCAAGAACGATTTATCCGGCCAACAAATTGGCGACTCCGCTGGGGAAAGAAACTTGTTGTTTTTGGTTCTCTTTTATTTTGATTTGAGGAAAAGTTTTCATGGTTTTTGATTGATTGATATCTGCCTGGGTAGCTTAGGTTTTCTCTGTTTTTGAAAATTTTGAAATCTTTTATGTTTTTCTTGAAGTTTTCAGGGGACCGCACTTTGTCTTCACACACAGTGCGGGCATCTCCGCACTTTCCTTAAGTAACCAGTGCGGGACCGCACCTGTTACTTCTAGGAGCCTGCGGACCCTGTTAAAATTTTGGAAGAACTCCAGATTTCTTTTTTCTAGTTTAGTTTAGATTTAATTTAGGATTCTTAGCATCTACCCAGATCTATATTTTTCTGTCAAAAAAGTCTTGTTTCTGAATTTCTTTCAGCAAATCTTCATCTCATCAATCTCCATTAAGTTAATTGGGTGTTTTGAGTCTCTTTTTTGAGAAATTCTTAATTTGATTTCCTTTGTTAATTACTTGGAGGTCTGTCTCAGTCTTTTCACAATTTTGCATCTTTTTGCTTTTGTTTTTGCAAAAAAATTTCCCGCTCATTCGCCTTTGGGCTAAATTGTGTATGAGTGTTAATCGCCTTTGAGTGTTTTTTGATCTTTGGAACTCTCACCCGATTTTCTTGACTTCCACTTGATTCGTTCTTAGATTACATTAGAATCATCTTTTGTTTGAGAATTCTCTTGCATAGATCACATTTGCATAATTAGAATTCTCATTTTCAGAATATGAATGAAAAATGTGCATAGATTACATTTGCATACTTTTCATGTGAATTGTGCATAGATTACAACTGCATAGTTTACATTCTGAAAAATTAATTGTAGATTTAGATCAATTTTCTTTGATTTGAATTTAGATTTTTTTATTCTTGTTTTAAAAACACAAAAATAAAAAATGTTTTGGGATTGATTTGCATTAGTTTTTCTTGATGGAATTAGTGCATTAGAAAATTTGTTATAATTTCTCTTAGAGATCAATCTTTGCATTGTTGGAAGTGCATGGAAACTCTCTCCTTTATTTAGTTAGGATTCATCGAATTGAAAAGATTACATTATCATATTCGATTGCATTCAGTTTTGGTTCGGGTCATAACACCATTGGTTTCATATCAATTTACCCTTTTGAGTAATAACAACCTAAATAACACAGCGCTTAATTAAAATTCATCTAGTAATTTTTACATTTCTAGGGCTCTTTCCACCAATCTAGCTTAGGCTAGTGTCTTGGAATAGGTTTTAGTTAACTATCCAAGAGAGTAAAACAAACAAGTAGTCGATCTTGCGGTAGGAAAAATTCCAATTGTTGCATGTATGCTCTGGGAAGCTCCTCCTAAAGGAGTCAAGCACGAGATCATATCTGAACCAGTGAGGTAATCAATCCTTCCTCATTAGGAACGATAGCAGATATACACGTATTAAAAACGGTAAACCTCGGATTGACCATTGTCGACGAGCCTGGGGTCACTTGTCGGTAAACCTTGCATTATGTCAAGGAGCCTTCAAGGGGATTGAGCTTTGTTACTCTGCCCTTGCGTGTGTATCGGATCGTAGACTGTTCCCCCAGGTATATTTGTTTCTGTTGGTAACCTTAGTGGCCATAATCTATAGGATTCTTTCCTAAGGTGACGGTGGAGGGAAGATCCCACTGTACCTGGAGCAGATGTCGACTAGACTCACTTGGACTCTCTAGGGGGTTCTCTTCACTCGAGATGGTTTTGTGAAGAAACTTGTGCCAGTCTGTTTCATTAAGCAGGTTGTCGGGGTAACTGTTCCAACCACCCTTTCTGTATTAAATTCTACAATGTTGGATTTCATCACCAACTAGTGTTTTTAGTACGGGAAGTTACTGTTTGTGTGTAGTTTGACTCCTAGATTTGATAGCGCGTGTTAATTTGTTTGTTTTTACTTTTAGAGACCATAGGTGTGAATTGTGAATTTTAATTGTTAGGTGTGAATTGTTAATTGTTAATTGTTAATTTTAGTTTTTAATTTGTTAATAAAATTCACTGAAGTTGAATAGAATGGAAACTGTTCCGGAATTTACCAACCAAGGAACCCCTCTTAACGAGAATCCTAGTACTTTTCCTTTCTTTGGAAATGTTGGTCCTCCTTATATGGCTACATTGTCATTACTTGGATTTACAATAGGTTTACCAATATGGTTACTTTCAACTTCGTTGGCCCTGAATACTCCAATTGTTCCACCTCAACCGAATGCTTCACCTAAACAGAGTTCACCATCTCAACATCACCAACCTTCTGTTGACCCTTTACCTTCTTCGTCTAATATTTCTTCCTCCATTTCTTCCTCTTCGCCTGGTAAAAGCCTTGATGCTAGTAACCAGGTGGCGAAGAAGAAGAAAGGGAAGAAGAAGAAGAAGAAGAAGCAAGATAAGAAAGAAGTCAACCAACCAACCATGGCTGTAAATGTTAGTTGTGTTGAGGAAACCTCCAACAGGCTGTAGATTAGAAATAGAAGCGAGGAAAGTTCCTTTTACTGTGTCAACCTCGTTAAAAAATGAATTAGTCAAACAGAGGAGAGTTCCTTGTACTGTGTCAACCTCGTTAAAAAATGAATCAGTGAGTCTGAGGACAGTTCCTTTTACTGAGTCAACCTCGTTAAAAAATGAATCAGTAGTGTCTGGAAAGTTCCTTTTACTGTGTCAACCTCGTTAAAAAATGAATCAGTCAAACCGAGGAAAGTTCCTTGTACTGTGTCAACCTCGTTAAAAAATGAATTAGTGAGTTTGAGGAAAGTTCCTGTTACTGTGTCAACCTCGTTAAAAAATGAATCAGTTGGTCTAAGGATAGTTCCTGTTACTGTGTCAACCTTTTAAAAAAAAAATGAAACATGTCTTTGAGGATAGTTCCTTTTACTGTGTCAACCTCGTTAAAAAATGAATCAGTTGGCGATGAGGACAGTTCTTTTCCTGTGTCAAACTCATTAAAAAATGAATCAGTAGGTAGATTGTAGAGTAGATTAATAGATTAGAATAAATAGTTTTTGAGGACAGTTCTTTTCCTGTGTCAACCTCGTTAAAAAATGAATCAGTTGGTCAGAGGATAGTTCTTTCTACTGAGTCAACCTCATTAAAAAATGAATTAGGTATGAGGACAGTTCTTTTCCTGTGTCAACCTCGTTAAAAAATGAATCAGTTGGTCAGAGGATAGTTCCTGTTACTGTGTCAACCTCGTTAAAAAATGAATCAGGTATGAGGACAGTTCTTTTCCTGTGTCAACCTCATTAAAAAATGAATCAGTAGGTTATGTAGGTAGATTAGAAATAAGTAGATACGAGGATAGTTAATTTTACGGTGTCAACCTCGTTAAAAAATGAAACATGTAGATGAGCATAGTTCTTTTCCTGTGTCGAGCTCGTTAAAAAATGAAACAAATCCTCCCCTAATTGAGTCGAGTCTTTGAATAGACCTCATAAATGTTAAGTAACATATTTAGGTTAGTTTTTAGGTTGGGTCTTTCATATGATCTCGTAAAGGAATCTTCATTCCATCCAGCTATTAATTACCAGTAGTGTACTTAGTTGAATGAAATGAAGCTGGGGGGGCATGCGCTCTAACAGTTACGCTTAGGGGGCATCAAGCACAATTTTCTCTCTGTTTCAAGCTTGTGTAAAAATGAAACCACTCTAAAGCATAGTTTTTCTATGTTTCAAGCTTTTGTAAAAATGAAACCTATCTTGAGTCAATTTCGGTTATTTTCAAGACTCATTAATTCATGAAAATCCCGAGATTATTTTGCTATCTTTCATTCTCGTAAAACACATGAAAAGACGAGTTATTTCTGTCTTTTCCTGCTCGTAAATTAAATTGAAAGTCGGCCATAGGAGTATATTTTTATCCCTTTTTCGAACTCGTTAAAACTTACGAAAAAGTGAAAACCATGAGTACATTTTTATCCCTTTTTCGAACTCGTTAAAATTTACAGAAAAAGTGAAACTATTGAGTATACTTTTATCACTTTTTTGGACTCTTGAAAATTACGAAAAAGCGAAACCATGGAGTTCTCTTTTAAGCCCTTTTCAGACTCTCTAAACATGAAAATATTGCCGAGTACTTGATTATTCGAACTCGTTAACGTAAATGAATGATCGTCCCTTCAGTATAAGTTTACCCCTTTTACGGACTGAAATGGACTATTTACGAAAAAGGTATACGTTGACTAAATACGGTCAATAGAGTTCTCTCCCGCATTATTTTATCCTTTTTCGGGCTCGAGAGACTAAATTTACGAAAAAGTAGACCCACGGAGTTTTATTAAGTTTTTCTTCTGACTCCCTAAAACTGAAAAACACCGAGTTTCTCCTATACTGGACTCGTTAAAATTTAACAGTAAAGGACCTGTTCAATTCTAAAACAGGAACGAACCACTCCTCCTTAGGGTTCGAATCTCAAACTAAGTTGGACTCATCCGAAGGATGAGCTTATAAACAAGCAAATGTTATCCTCCTCAAGCTTGTCAAAAATAAAGAGGTACTTGCCAGAAATGGTGGGGGAAAAGAGAGAAAAACAAACCTGTTTGTTACATTTTTATTATTCGGAAAACCGTTAACCACTCTTGAACATGACACTTTTTGTCCACCTGGGTTGGGAAAATCCTTTGCCTAACAGTTAATCAAACCACATTGAAATTCTTCAGCCGGTTTTTGGGTATTAGCTTTGGGTCAATTGTCACCAAGCCATCTGCAGTGTCGCTATGTGTTCAAGAGGACAGTTCAAATAAACCATTCATCTACAAAATATCTGTCATCCATTTTTGACCATCCCTGAGTCAGTCCTTGCCGATATATTTTCAAAACTTGATCTATGATTTCATGTTGTGGGCTTGCCTATGACGGATCAGTTTCTATCGACGACATCTCATTATCTAGGAAGCTAATCCAGAAATCATCAGTACCTTGAAATCTGCATGCCTCAATGGCAGGTTTCTCGCCTTCGACGACAGGTTGCATCATTGACCTTCGATCGAATGATTCTGTGACATGTTTGACTTCAGCTCATTCATTCACATTTCATGGATTGTAATGGGTACTTTGAGAGCCATTGACATTACTGGTGGTTACTCTCACACTTTTTAACAGTTTACATCATTGACTGGTAATTAAGTGGTTTCTACCATGTTCGACTTCAACACATTTAATCGCATGTTTAGAATCGTACTAGTTCGAGATGCGAAAATCAAGACCCTGGATCTAGTTTCTACCATCCAGGCTGCGAGGAATTTTGTTATCATTCATACAGTAGACTATTTATAAACAGATGGCTGCGTCCATACTGTGTCTACACATGTCTATACTGTGATGTATTCAAAATCATTCATGTATCAGAACAATTTAAGTTAGTTCTAGATAGTTTTGATCTGAGTATGGGAATGCCTACCTCAGTGATGATATGTATACATATATATTTTTTGCATTGAATGTTTTTACAGGTTCCGACTGGGGTGTCCACAGGATGATCCTTGAAATGATAAAGTACTTCACTCTTCATATATGACAGACTTCATCTTCATCTATTCCAGACTTCGCACTTTAGGGGGCAATCTGTTACACTAAAAATTCTCACCTTGACATTTTGCTGACTGTATGAGCTCATTAAACACTCATACATGCCTCCTTTGCAAGTCTTACAACCTTTGTTCCTCATTCCAAGCCTCAGAACTGGAAGAAAAACCCTAAAAATCTCTGAAACTCAGGGTACGCAGGTAACATGAAGCCTGCATGCGTTTTTGGCTAGGGTACGCAGGTAAGGTGAAGATAAACTGCGTTCTAGAACGCATTTTTCCAGTGTTATAGGTGCGGTACCCCTGTAAAGTCAAAAATGCGCGAAATTAAACCAAAAAAGTTGATTTTTGGTCAATTCTGGAAGGTTCTGGATGAGATTTTTTGGGGATGAGTACGCTTTAGTAAGGTGCATGTATCCCACACATTAAGGAACTAATCCCTTGATGTGAGGAGCCTATCCCTTTGAAGGAGGATTCTATCCCTTTAAAGGTGGAATCCTAACCTCCTCATCTGCTCTATAAAAGGAGGCATTGGGTAGCCTCAAAGGGGTTAAGTTTTTATGTTAAGGAAACTAATGGAGGATTGAAGAATATTTTGATGGGTAAAATATTTGAGTTGAAGTGCTGTTGAGATTTAGATTTCCTTCTGCTGAGCATTTGAGAGGAAAGATCACATACCTCTTTTTGCTCCTGAAGGAAGAGTGCAAGACTTATCAAAGTAGAGGAGATTCCTGCTTCGGACCCCGGGAAGACCTTTCGAACATCAAGGCTAAGGTTGTAAGGTTATTCTGTATATTTTAAGATTAATACAATCAAGTTCTATTTTTCTCAATAAATTGTCGTTCGATTGTTTATTTCAATAAGCTGTCGTTTGATCATTTATTTCATAGATTCCTTGATCACTATGATAGGTATGTTTTATAATTATTTGTTATACAGGTGTTATTGATATTTTCTTGTTTGTGATTGCAGATCAACGAAAGATGATACTTTCTTGTGACAAAAGGGCCCTTGTTGCGATGAAGGATTATTGATACGACGGAAGCACTACGACCGCAAATAAGCATTTGGATCTAAGGTAGGATTGACACCTTCATAGCATTTATTTGTAAAACGAATATATCTAGAGAAAGACAAACTTAGTTGTTCGTTTGTTGCTAGATTGTCTTCTGACACTAGGGAGATCGGTCTTGTCCGCAAGAACGATTTATCCGTCCAACAGGCTCCAAGCTTACATTACAATTATGGTCGACCTTGCACATAAGTGGAATAAATTCAAAATAAATGTTATTCTCATCTTATCAAGATGATATTTAGATCGATCTTGCTCCTCTCCAAAAGAGGAATCCAATACAAATATTGGCATCGTCATCTCAGCAGTACAACATGGAGTTTGGACCTAGTTTCCCAACATTAACACTACACCTATTGAGTGGGATCACTGTTTTTTGTTTTCAAAGGGCTCATGTATTGCTATGGTCATTTGGCTAATGGATTTCCTCCCTATTTTCAGGTATACTTTGGATATTCTTGGACATCCTTTGTTAAATAGACATCTTATGAACACATTCATCATAGATGACATATAGAAGTAATATATCTAGGTCTCTTGGCTTGACCCACTGGGATGATTAAAGCTGAAGATGAACTTCTATGCATTTCTTAGATAAATTTCATATTTGTTTGATCCCCTTGTTGTGACTCTAGATGCATGCACTCTAAGATATCTCTAGGCTAGTTTTGAGTGAGGTTACATAGACTTTGGTGGAGGCTAAACAATAGATTCCTCAAGAGAATAGGCTTTTCCAATTTCCATATAGAATATATTGATATGGAACATTTTTTTTTTGTTGTCTTATATACTATGACATATAGGGATGGCTATGTCACCTTTTTAGTGAATATCAAAACCCCCTCTTCATATTTTTTTGGTACCCGGATCAAGAATGCTTAGAAGTGTTCATAAGGATGGCATTGGTCCTCCAATATTCTAGAGGTCACTACTTTTTTAGACATTACTTGGACAACCACATCCTTTTATTCGGTGTTCTTAGTAGAAAATGGCTCCAAGTAGTAGAGCCACGGTACCCACTAGTGAGTGTAGAAAATTATTTTGTGTCCTGTAGCCCCACTCGGTTTTATTTTGTTTTACACATCATGTTTAATACCCACATCCCATGGTTAGTGGCTGATATAACATGAACATAAAATTGAAAAGAAACACTGCTAGGATACCACTACTCGTTTACTTATACACAAATTTTTGAACTATAGTTTTTGGTCAATCTTAGAGCTTGGAAAAACCTCAAAGTGGAAATCCAATTTGAAGGAGGATTTTATTTTTCTTTTCTTGGATAATTAATTACAACATTAATTACATCACACAAGGTACTTATCTCTCCATATTTTTGTCTAGGAAATCATTCCATTGTCCTTGAAACTCGTTCATTGTCCAACAATCACTACTTCGGAATGTGTGCCACTGATAGACTTTCTTCGCTCAAAAAATCATTACTGTCCTTGAAATCAGCACCATGAATTTCATGCCACTGACATACCACTATCCCTTGAAATTAATGCCACTACTAAGAATTTCCTTCCTCAAAATCTGTGCCATTGGCCTGCAAATTTCTCCCTGAAATTCATGGTGATAGAACTGCTTTTGTTCCTTAAAAAATGGGCTATCATACTAGGATTAAATGTCTAGAAATGCATGCAACCAGACCTCCTTTTCAACCTAGAAGTCTTTGCCAGAAACCTCTACCCATTGCTTCTCAAAATTTGTGCTTCTCTTCCAGCACGAGAGGTTTTTGGTTTTCAAAGGTCTCATGTTTTTCTATGGTCATTTGGTTGATGGATTGACTCCCTCTTTTCAGGTTTACTTTGGATATTATTCGACCTTTTTTGCTGAATAAAAATATTACGAACATGTTCACCATAGATGACATATACAAGTAATATATCTAGGTCTCTTGGCTTGACCCACTAGAATGATTGAAGCCTGATATGACTTTATATGCATTTCTTAGATACATTTCCTCTTTGTTTAATCCCTGACACTAGATGCATGCACTCTAGGATATCTCTGGGCTAGTTTTGAGTGGGGTTACATAGGCTTTGGTGGAGGCTAAAAAATAGATTCCTCAAGAGAATAGAATTTTCTAATTGCAATATAGAAGAGATTGAGATGAAACATTTTTTTTTGTTGTCTTATATAATACGATATATAGGGATGGTTATGTTGCATTTTTAGTGAATATCAAAACCCTCTCTCCATCTTTTTTTGGTACCTGGATCAACAATGCTTACCATTGTTCATGAGGAAGGCATTTATCCACCAACCCTCCACGTGCCACTACTTTATCAGACATTAATTGGACAACCACATCCTTTTATTCGATCTTATTAGTAGACAAAGGCTCCGACCAGCAAAGCCACAGTACTCACTAGCGAGTGTAGAAAATTCTTGTGTGTCCAGTAGCCCGACCTGATTTTATTTTATTTTACACATCATGTTTAATGCCCACATCCCATGGTTAATTGATAATATAATATTAATATAAAATTCAAAATGAACACTGCTAGGCTACCACTACACTTTTACTTATACACAAATTTTTAGACTCTACTTTTTTGTCAATCTCAGACCTTGGAAAAACCCAAAGGGGAAAGCCAATTTGAAGGAGGATGTTATTTTACTTTTCTCAGATAATTAATTATAAAATTAATTAAATCACACAGGGTACTTATCTATCCATGTTTCTCTCTAGGAAATCGTTCCATTATCCTTGAAACTCGTTTACTTTCCAACAAACACTACTTTGGAATGTGTGCCCCTAACAGACTTTATCTTCTCAAAAATTATCACTGCCCTTGAAACCAACACCATGAATTTAATGCCACTGACATACCACTGTCATTTGAAATTCATGCCACTGCTCAGAATTTCCTTCCTCAAAATATGTGCCACTGACTTGCAAATTTCTCCTTGAAATTCATGCTGACAGAACTTCTTTTGTTCCTTAAAAAATGGGCTATCAAACTAGGATTAAATGCCCAGAAATGCGTGAAACTAGACAACCTTTTCAGCCTAGAAATCTTTGCTGGAAACCTCTTCCTGTTCCTTCTTAGAATTCATGTTTCTCTTCTAGCACGAAATTTTTTTGCTTTTCAAAGGTCTCATGTCTTGCTATGGTCATTTGGCTGATGGATTTCCTCCCTCTTTTCAGGTATACTTTGGATATTTTTGGACATATTTTGTTGAATAAACATGTTATGAACACGTTCATCATAGATGAAATATAAAAGTAATATATCTAGGTCTCTTTGCTTGACCCACTAGGATGATTGAAGCCTAATATGACCTTATATTCATTTCTTAGAGACATGTCCTCTTTGTTTGATCCCTTGTTGTGGTGACTAGATGCATGCACTCTAATATACCTCCAGGCTAGTTTTGAGTGGGGTTACATAGGCTTTGGTGGAGGCTAAACAATATATTCCTCAAGAGAATATTCTTTTCTAATTTTCATATAGAAGAGATTGAAATGGATTTATTTTTTTGTTCTCTTATATACTACGAGATATAGGGATTGTTATGTCACCATTTTAGTGAATATCAAAACCCTCTCTCCATATTTTTTTTCTACCTTGATCAAGAATGCTTAGAATTTTTCATGTGGAAGGCCTTAGTCCTCCAATATTGCACATGTGGCTACTTTATTGGAAATTACTTGGACAACTTCATCCTTTTATTTGGTGTTATTAGTAGAAAATGGCTCTGAGTAACCCACTAGTGAGTGTAGAAAATTATTGTGTGTCCAGTAGACCCACCGAGTTTTAGTTTGTTTTAAACATCATATTTAATTCCCACATTCCATGGTTATCTTATGATATAAAATTAATATTAAATTATAAAAAAACACTGCTAGGCTACCACTACTCTTTTACTTATACACACAAATTTTTGGACTCTAGTTTTTGGTCAATCCAAGAACCTTGGAAAAACCCCAAAGGGGAAAGCGAGTTTGAAGGAGGATTTTATTTTTATTTTGTAAGATAATTAATTACAACATTAATTACATCGAACAAGGTACTTATCTCTCCTTGTTGATGTCTAGGAAATCTTGCCATTGGCCTTGAAACTCGTTCACTGTCCAACAATCACTACTTTAGAATATGTACCACTAATAGACTTTCTCTGCTAAAAAAAAAATCATTGTCCTTGAAACCAGCACCATGAGTTTCATGCCACTGACAGACCATTGTCCCTTGAAATTCATGCCACTTCTCATAATTTCCTTCCTTGAAAATTATGGCACTGATCTGCAAATTTCTCCTTGAAATTCATGTAAAGGGGTAGTCAATCAACTAGTAAAAGAGAAAATAATTCCAGCAAGTAACTTTACAAGGTGCTGCTAAAAAAAAATTGGGATGTAAAGGGGTAGTCAATCAACTAGTAAAAGAGAAAACCAAATATAGAGTGATTATGAAAAATGTTTGGATGTATAGGAGTAGTGAATCACCAAGTAAAAGATCATAGTCATTGACAACCTCCTTCAACGAACTGTATGAGGCATCTTCAAATACCATACTACACTATATTATAAATTTTCCATATTAAGTAGCACTATCTAATTAATTCATATACCACACACTTCACAGTTTGTGCTGGAATTATGCAAAGCTTTTGTTTTTGAAAAAACGATAACCACACTAAATATGAATCTCCCTTTCGTTCAAAAGGCTCCCATCTACAATGTGAATGAAAGCCATTCTACCAAGTAACAAGGATAACAACTTTAGAGTACAAAACTTCTTGACAAGTACTGAGGTTGTGATTGCAACCATTGATTTTCAGTTGCATCAAATAAGGGGACATATAATGCATGCCATCCCCTACCAAATAATACATCAAAAAAATTTAAAGCATATTGTCCAGGAAGATTTTTCTTTTCACCTATTGAATGATTTCTAAAATTATCTTCAATGTTTGTATCTCCTTCTTGTCTTTTTGAATGGCTAGTGCTATTCCAAACCCTTGAAAACCCTTGAACTTTTGTTTCCACCACTTCTGTTTAGAAGCCATAGTTTCGTTTGTTGTAACTGAAGCACTGTAAGAATTCTCGCAACTATTACTACAACCTTTTCCTATTTTCAATATTCTCTGCAAGGAATACAATAAAATATTACCATTCAAACCTCCTCAACAACTCTATACTAAAGATAGTAATAGGATGTTGATATCCCCTTTCTACTCCAAGAAAAATCATGAAAATATTTTATAAAAAGACTACAATAATGCTCTCAATCAACTAGATCCATGATACAAGTCGATGATAACATGATAATGGAGATGGTTTTGCAACAATCCTCCAAAAATGGTACCACAAAGTATGGTTCCTCCTCCAAGTGGTTGACCATATATATACCTTCATGAACAATGAATCAATCCTCCTTAGAAGCATGTGTGGCCTCATCCAAAGTGGATTCCTTCTTCAAAACTTAAATGAATGCACAAAGACCATGAAAAACGCCAAAAAAGTGGCACTTGTGGCATCATGAGTAGAAATTTCCATCAATATTCAATGTAGAAGATGTCTAGTTGCACATGAGAACTTCTCAGGAATTTATCAAAAAAAATGGGTATGATGGAGACATCTAGTAGAGGTATTGAGGGTGAAATCTAGAAGAGGTGTAACTCCTTCAAGGCATTCACAGTAGTGCAATGTTACTATTTAGCATTAAAGGTTTAGTTGTTGACATTTAAGCCCTGTGGTTGGTACCCAATTTCCATAGTGTATGCTATAATTGCAATCCATGTATATGTGGTCCTGGTAATTCTAACGATATGTCATTATAGTAATAGAATGTGCTAAGTAATTGGATAAATAATAAAATTTCTCGGGGACAGTTCACTCTATGATTAGTACGTCTACTAAAATCATAAGTGCTTGGTTACAGAGTTTATACTCTGAATAGAGAACATGATTGTATCATACATTTCAGAATTGCATTTTACAAAGTAATTGAGATAGTTCTTTACAACACATGAGCTTTTGAAATTCCAAATCCACTCTTTCTTGATTGCATTTTACTGAAATTGATAGGATTACGGTGAAATTCCTTTAGCCTATCGGCCATCTCATGCGAATGCGACATATGACTTCAAATATTTTGTTCGTTTCGTTGAGGTATGATTAAGCATGCCTATTTTCTAAGTAGTATGCCTCTCTTTAAATGCTTCTTTCTTTTGAAGATATGACTTAGTGGTTTATGTGTTATAACCACATTTCTATAAAATGCAGGAAGGTGGCAGATATTCAGCACAGGAAACAATTGGACGAATAACAGCTGGGGCTGTGGAAAAGAAGAGACTTGAGCTAAAAGGTGGGACTGAGGCACGGTCATAGTACTTTCATTATTGCAATTTGTAGAAATTTGTTGAGGCTTCTCGTATACTTTTTCCCTCTCTAGATGAACTAGACATTTTTAAATTCCATGAACATTATTTCTGTACTACCTTAAATATATATTCTTGATCTTTAAATTTACATAAATTAATATAGTGTGGAATACCTCATTTAATTTCATAAAATTCCAATTATGGAAAGCAGTTCCGTGAATGCTATGTCAAATTGTTTTCTCTATTGGTATCTATGTGAAAATGGCTACAGATAATCATTAAAGGAATCATGATAGACACATGTCAAAAAATCGCATGTATGCATACTGATATTGCTAGGATGTAGGAATTTCCATTTTGTAGTTATTCATAGGATCTGAGCAAAATAATTGTTTCAAGAATTGAAATTATGCCAAAGGATCTGAACTCATGAATTTTACCATGCCCAATTTTAGGCATGTGGCTTGGGTAATACTAAATATTAAGTGGGATTTCGTTGACACTTAAATTACACAATTTAAAAAGTAAGACATGTAAGTGCTCTAAATCCATCAGCTTCTAGCCATTCGCTATTTAACCAACAAAATGAGCAATGGATTATTAGTGGAAGTCATGAAAACTAATGAAAATTCATGTTATCAAAATGTCCAATCTGATAGTATGTGTTAAAATTTCTTTGAAACCACCATCGTAGAAATTTACCACCTATGAGATTACAAATCTACTGAATAAAGATATTCAACTGGGATGTTAAATTATCTTAAAACCAACTATCTAAGAAAAAAGATCATATCTAGTTACTTGCTCGAATTATTCACTCAAAAAACTTTGGGATGTAAAGGGGTAGTCAATCAACTAATAAAAGAGAAAACCAAACATGGAGTTATCATGCAAAACTTTTGGATGTATAGGAGTAGTCAATCAGCTAGTAAAATACCATAGTCATTGACAACCTCCTTCAACAAATGGTATGAGCCATCCTCAAATACCATACTACACTAGCTTATAAATTTTCCCTATTAAGTAGCACTATCTACTTAATTCATATACCACACACTTCACAGTATGTGCTATAATTCTACAAAGATTTTGTTTTTCAAAAAACAATAACCACACTAAATATGAATCTCCCTTTCCTTCGAAAGGCTCCCATATACAATTTTAATGAATGCCATTCTACCAAGTAACAAGGATAACAAATTTAGAGTACAGAAATTCTTGACAAGTAATAAGGTTCTGATTGAAACCATTGATTGATCAGTGGCAACAAATAAAGGGACATCTAATGCATCCCAACCCCTACCAAGTAATACATCAAAAAATTTTAAACCGTATTGTCTACGAAGCTTTGTCTTTTCACCTATTGAATGTTTTGGAAAATGATCTTCAATGTTTGTATCTCCTTCATTCCTTTTTGAATGGCTAGTGTTATTCCCAACCCTTGAAATTTTGTTGCCACCACTTCTTTTTAGCATCCATTGTGTCAATTTTTGTAACTAAAGCATTGTAAGAATGCTCACATCTATTACTGCAACATTTTCCTAGTTTCAATATTCTCTACAAGGAATACAATAAAATATTACCATTCAAACCTCCTCAAAAACTCTATACTAAAGATAGCAATAGGACCTTGAGTTCATCTTTCTACTCCAAGAAAAATCATGAAAATATTTTAGAAAAATACTACAATAATGCTCTCAATCAACCAGCTCCATGATACAAGTCAATGATAACATGATAATGGAGTTGGTTTTGCAACAATCCTCCAAAAATGTCACCAGAAAGTATGGTTCCTCATCCAAGTGCTTGACCATGTGTCTACCTTCATGAACAATGAATGAATCCTCCTTAGAAGCATGTGTGGCCACCTCCAAAGTGGATTCCTTCTTCAAAAATTTATTGAATGCACAAATACCATGCAAAACTATAATAAAGTGGCACTTGGATCATCATGAGTAGAAATTTCCATCAATATTCAATGCAGAAGGCTCCATTTGGCGAATTCCATGGTAGAAGTACAATCTACAAAGTAGAAGACGAAGTAATTATCAATGAGTGGACATCCTCATCATAATAGCTTGGAAATCTATGCAAGGTGACTTCCTCTCATATAAGGTGTCCTTCCCATTAACTAAAAAATTCCTCAAAGGGGTAACAACCCTTAAAATATTTATTGAAATTGCGAGTGCCTTATAATCATATTTCTAGCCAACATATCAATTGTTTTCCTTGATTAACAAATCTGAAAAAGGTTTTTGAATTATCGCTGGAGATGCAAGTGAGACTTGAACACACTGAAATAGATGTGAGGGAAATTCGTATATTCTTCACATAGGTAGAAAAATTGGTCACTCAACACTCTGAATGCATGTGCAACTGCTACTATCTTTCATGTTACCTTATTTTTTCTAAATGTTGAGTATAGTTTGTTGGCAATTATTATCTATTCACTAGTGGCTTGGCCTCTTCAAGTGTGTAAAAAGACATCAAACTGTTCTCAAATATTTGCTACAAGTTATATAAACTTGTTGATTTGTAAGAAATGATGTGTTGAGCTAGAAACAAACCTTGTACACTATTTTAATTTCGACATCTGATGAAGTCAAAATAGTATGGGGCTTCTTCATGTTGTTTTGAATTTCTTAGCCTACATGAACTTTGTCTTGCTTTTATTTATTTTATTTGAAATTTTTCATGAAACTTTCTTTAGTTCTTTTTGTCAGAACTCATTAGGCTCTAGAAGATGTGCATCGATCTTCTCCTACCATGCTCGAGAGTTATTTTTGTCTATATAAAATTTCCAAAATTTTTCCAAAACTCTCTTTTCATGGTGCGCATAAACTTACTTATCTAGTCCATTCAGGCGAATGACTTACTTATCTAGTGGACCATTCTATGTTCTGGGTGAAGGGGTCACACTTCTCAATTTTGAGAGAGATTCATTTTACACCTAGGAAACCAGAAATCCTTCCTTAGAAGCTAGGTTCTTCATGAATTCCTATTCCAGAAAATGGACTTTATGTAATTATCCTGTGGCATACCTATTATATGTTGCATCATTTTATGCAACTGAATCCAACTTCACAGTTTCTACTCCTTTATCTATAACATGATTTAACATGTACTTTACTGAATTTTATATATGCAGCTCTCCAACACCTTCTGTCACCTTCCTAATTTCTCCAAGTCACTAGATAGTGTGGGTATTCTAATTGATGTTATAGGAGAGGTACACTAGCAACCATTTGGCTCTTGGATGTTGAAATTGATGAATAGATGCCTTGTCAAAACAAGGCTTCAATTAGAATACCTTATTAGCTCATCCTTCATGTCTGCATATTGTAATTTACTTTATTTAGGAGACGGTACATTACAAAGGCCTTGTTTCAGCTTTATACATTTAGCGTCATCATCACTAGATGCAAAAATAATTCTTATCAAGAATATTGTACATTCAATGGACCACTATTTATGATTTGACCATGGGTGATTTCCTTCTTACTTTATATGCCATATGCCCTAGATTAATTGTTGAATATAGAACTAAAGAGTTTCTCAATGCTAAGTCTGTTTTCTCAGAGATTTCAAAATACAAGCAACAGAGAAATATTTGTGAACACAGAAACACTTTTGTCAATTTTAAAACTTCCATGGTTGTTTTTTGATATTGACATCCAATTTTATATCATCAAGAAGACAAAGTGTAGAATTATGAGTATGTTTCCTAAGGTAGGGATCAAAGAAATGAGTGAAAACATTTTTGAGGCTTTGGACTTAGCATTGCAAGATCATATTGCTAATGTCCAAGATGAATATGTTGCATCTATTCCAATTCTTGAATTAAATTCAAGATATGATACCATTACAAACATGTGTATAATATTGGAGGTCTTTTTTGAAGACAAATCTAACAAAGTTCGTGAAATTTTAGCTCATGATATTGGATACATTGCGTCTTTATCTGCTACTCCTTTGGCAACCAATTATGCAACCAATTTTCTATGTCAAATCCACAAAAATGCTGGTTTGAAAGTGAATCTGGGAAACATAGATGTTCTTATCTCAGGATTATTTTATGTTCAATGTGATAAACAAATTTAAGCTAACTCAGGTAAAAGTGACCTTGATGTAACTTTATATCAGATATAAAGGAAATACATGCTTAATAATACAGATATTAGAGTTTACTTCTAGTATTTGTCAGTCTCTCTTTTCTCGACTTATTTTTAGTGAATCATTAGAGCAAGTTCATGTAGCTACTGTGGGAAAAATTTCTCGTCTTCTATGCCATGCAATCAAAATTGGCCTTCTTGGAACAAAACCTTTATGGATAAAATTCCTATATATACATCCACTTTATGAGAAGAAGGTTGTGAAGAGATATGTTTTTTTGAAAATCCATTACTTCATTGAGAATAACGTAATGGATATTTTGTTTGAAGATGATGACGCATGCATCAAAAAAAAAAAAGAGAATATTCTTGGAATATTGAAACATGCTTTGGAAGCCACCGAAGATCCAGATGTATTTGAGACTTTGTTGGAAATGGTAGCAGAAATTATGAAAATGGCTGATGTCCATGGATATTTGTTTTTTTTCTTATTTTCTTTATTGATTGGTTAGCTTAACAATTCAAATAGTTGGGTAAGAGCAACAACTGCTAGGTTAATACATAAATCTGCTAGGTTTAAATAGAAGGGAGAAATTAGATCAATCCTTTTCAAGTTTGGTGGAATTAGAGATGAGTCATTTGAATACTTGAAACCAAGGTTTGTCACATGCCTAGTTATGAGAATTAAATTTGCAAAGGTCATTTTGGGTATACCAAGTGTAGATCTTGTTCAGGAGATGGTCCATGTGGTTCCTTCAAAGCTTGTAGTTTTACAACAACATAATTTCCATGCATTAGCTACTTTGCATGAATTGGAAACATATTTGAATACAAGTTTTCCAGTTATGTCATTGGAATGGTGTCACAAGGATCTATATTTTGTGTTTCTCTGCTCAGATAGAAAGGAAATAGTTACTATAATGCAATTCTATGAAGCCCATACATGATCTAATACTAGAGATATTTTTACTAGAGTGTTGTCAGTTCTGCCTGAGGAGCTTGTACATTCATTAGGGATGCACGCAGTGACAATACATATGAAAGGCTATCAAAGTTTCTAGATATGATTTAAGGGGTGGCTAGTTTTTTCACTGGATCAGATGATCTTCTAGGATTTGTAAGGAATTACTGGTTTCCATTTTGTTAATTTAGGGAAAAATTCCTTGTAAGCAAGGAGGAAGAGGTGAGAGTAATACTAGGTGACAAGTGGCAAGTGGGAATGTATCACAGTGTATTTGTAAAAATATAATTGAAACTTGTGTGTTTAGGATACAAACAACCACCAATGAACCCATTTATTTATCTATCAATTACTACATTAATTAACTTCATTACATTTTGGATTTTATGTACTACAATATATCTGCATATGTGGCATTCCTCTCTTGTAGGATTCCTTTTATTTTTTAAATCACACTTATATTAATTCAAGGAAAAGTAGAAATTAGGAAAAGGAGAAATTAGTTACACTTGTTATCATCATCTTATTTTTATAAATATTCTCATCTTTGTTTGTAAGAACATATAAGATACTGAAAAAAGTCTTTCTATCTTCTAGCAACATTATGTTCTATTGTCAAGTGAATAGTGCAAGATAATGTGCATATTTGACCCATCCAAGCTAATGTGAGCTAGGATGAGTTGAGTTTGGTAACTTGATTTTATTTTCCAATTGAGGCAAGAGAAGGTTATTTTCATTTCCATTATCAATGACCACATATGTTTGTTTGTGCTTGATTTGATAGTCCTACGTACAAAGAGCTTCCTTGTTGCTGGTAAGGCTATCCTTGGGCATTAGCATCAACAATGGATAAATGTAGTTGGGAATTTTGACATCAACCTCTAAGTTTCCAACCTCCAAATAATTCTTAGAAAGGAAGTGAACATTGCATTTAGGGTCGAGTTCATCCTTATTCATTGTTGGTCAAGCTCATCTCAAGGAAGAAAAAGTTTAGTATTGTGAAAGAGGTTGAAATCCTTTGTTCCATGGCTCAAGTTCAGTTTTTCCAAGGGGTCAAATTATCCACTCAAGAGGGCCATATTCACTCTTAGACTCATCTGGCCTAATTCTATAAAAAAGGAAGTACAATAACCAGTCAGAAGGGAGCTCAAATCTAGTCTTTGTCTTGTGCACGTGTTTCTGGAAGGTAGGATTTATATTTTTCTCATTTACTAAAGTTCGTACCTCCTGAGAGTGACATTGTGTTGAAGGCCGAGTTTCTATAAAAATTTCCTTACTTGTTGTAGCATAATTGTTGGTTGATTTACCACTTTTGGTTTCTATCAAAATCTCTGTGAGTGGGCTATGGAGATGCCTTAATTACATGTGTACAAAGAGTGTCACTTAGGAGAAAAAGGGAGCCATAAATGCTACTAAGTTTGTACAATTAGGAAGAGTTGGTCGAACTCCAAAAATTAAGCTCATAATTCAAGGGGTCAATGCTGGTCCATTTCTTCCTTCAAAACTGATATTTGTCACTTATTTATAACCATCCAAACCAGGTTTTATTTCCCTTATTTGCTCAATGTATATGTTGATTTCAAGCTAAGAAATGGATTGTTTATGACTTGGCACTATCTTCATATTGCCTTATATCAGTAGTGTATAAGACTTATGGGTTTAATATTAGTTTGCGGGTTGAGAATAAATGACTATACCTCATTACTTTTATGGCACTCTTATCAGTCCATAAATTTTGTAACATGCTACTGTGTAATGATAAATTAATTTCATGAGTGGAAAGGAGTTAGTTTTCTATTGTATAGTGCATATCATTGGTGTATCCCTTGCTGAGTTTAATTTAAATGGTATAATGTTGTCTGGAAGTGTTTTTGGGAATTTTTATAGCACTGTGTTGTTCATCTGAACTTAAATTGAAGAAAGGTCCACCTCCAGTAGTTCTAATCTCAAATTGTTAAACAAAATCCCTCGCTAAAGAAAACCCAGAACTCAGAAAACCAAATTTCCATTTGGAATAAATTTGAGAGGGAATATTACAATGAAAATTTTGAAGCACATTTGTTAGACTTTGGCATTGCCAAGTGTATCCCGTCTGAAAAAACCCACACCCTTATCTATGTTATGGGTGTTATCGGTTATATTGACCTTGAATATGCAAGAATGTCTAGGCTCAATGAGAAGTATGATGCGTACAACTAAGACATTGTTATTTTAGAGCTACTCATAGGGAGGAAAGCTATGGATAATGACTGTAATTTTCTTCAGTTGGTAATATGATAATGACTTTGAATTTGCTTCATTCGGGATTTTCTTTTTGTCAATTTTGAAGATTTTTTGTCTTGGGATATTGCATGGAACAAGAAAATAAAGGAATAACTTTGGCTCATCTGAGTTTGAACCATAACTTTCTTCAAAGCATCACTACCCTAGGAAATTTTTGGATGGCATGAGAACAGTTATATATGACAACCATAAGTGAATGTGCAATACAATAGTGGTGAATTTTTTCTATGCTCATGGTACAATTAAATGTGTTTTGACTACTTTTGAAGAAACATGTCATTCACTATGGACAGTACCATCTATGTCCCAGCAATGAAAGGAAATAGAAAATGATAAAGGCATTCAAAATGATAAGCTAGAGCATGTACCTTGGTTGTTAGAGGCATTATGAAGCTATTGCATGCTTTTCCAGTACCTTTTGAATTCTTCTTCATTGTTAACTGTGCATTCTACATCACAGTTAGTGCAACCATTTGATGGAGGCTATGTCGCTATTCCAAGGGATTCAAAGGTTTTTTTCTACACTCTACAAGCTAAAGTTCTCAATGTTGTTCCACCTATCTGGAGCAATCCAATGTTTTTTCGTTGTAGTCCCCCTTTGATTACCTTTGTTATTTCTATTATTACCCATGTATACAGTGCCATAGGTGATGTAATTGGAACAAATGTGTGGTTTATTCTCTTATATATTGTTTCTCTATTTTTCCTAAACTCCTTGTGGCCACAATTTCTGTTTAAAGTGCTTCTAGAAATGGGTGGGATAGGGGTAGAAGAACTATGCAAAATGTTGATTTCCTATTCCATCAAAAATGGTCTCTTAGCCCAGAATCAATGTAACCCTTGTAATAGCTATCCATATGGAAAAGTCTATAAAAAATGCAGGTGAATCCCAATCTGGACCTTTTAAATTTTATACATACATGTAGAATCAAGACAAGCTTGATAAATATTTTACTAATGAATGCGGAAAACACCAGGGTTTATGAAATGCAACTAGTGGATGGATTTTTGTTATTGTTCCACTAGATCAATTTGGTCCAATACATCCAGAGAATGATCCAGAATGACACCAAAGTATTCTTGTGGGAGAATTTTGGGGAGACAGAATGGAATGTAGGAATTGGGGTGTTTATCTTCCTTAGATTATTGGTATTTCTAGGTATTCTGACTATGGTGCTTAATATGTAGCACTGTCTAGTGGGTATGAGTATGATGAGGACCATGGTGAATGGTTTCCTTATACTAAAAGGTGTGCAACTTCTTTTTATTCAAACTACACATCTAGGAATGGTTAGTACTTTACAGTGAAAGCACAATCTGCATGATTTTATGAAATAAAAATGATTTTCATTATTGTTATTAATTTTTTATTAATAAAAATGCCAATGATACTAAAATTACTCCCACTTTTTGGTATAATACTTTTCTGATAAAAAATTATGACTTCGCTATGTTTTCAACAGTGGTGGAAGAGATCTTAGTGGGAATAAGAGAACAAATAAGGAGCAGTCCTTTGACCAAAATTTTGATAAACCTAATGAGGCATTTCTAGTTAGTTGTTATATGGGTTATCCAGTCTGTGTTGTCATGGGATTTTTCAATTTTCTTAGCTTAAAACTGTGATAAAGCATAATATATACATGTGTTCTTTAGCTTATCAACTGGCGTTAGGCTACAGTTCGTTCATTATGTGGCTAACATAATTCTAATTTGGATGTTTGTAAGTTGGCTTCTGGTCTCACAATGAGAGGCGTTCATCTTATCAACCAAAAAGTGGTGTTGGGTATGATGGCGTATATAGTAATAGAATTGAAAAATGTTGACATAAGAAAGAAATCCAGGTCATGATTATTATCTAAATGGGAACCTTAGACTAAAATTTGTTTTTTCCAAATTGTATTATGAGAGATATTATCCCTTTTGCATAGGTTTTATGTTTGAAATAATATAGCTTAATTGCTTGCTTTGTGTCTAGTTCCATGTGGAATTTGTAATTTTGGCTTGTATAGGATTTGGTATCAAGTACTTAGTTATGGTTCTGAATATGGCATTCATGTTGAAAGATTTTGTATACAACTGTGCTTTTCATAACTTCAACATTTTATTTCAAGATTTTCTTGATTCGAACTTGGGTTTTTCATATTATGTCAAGCATGTTTTTTTGATTTCATGTCATATCATTATTGAAATTTACCTTAATTTGTCATTGTTCGATAGTGATCTCTACAAAATTCATATTCAAAGAAGAATTCTATAGGAATTTGGCAATATGAATGGCCTTATTAGCACAAAATTGTATAGAAACAACATTACCGATGAAATTCCTCTACCATTGGGAAATTTGGAGGGACTTGGATTTTTGTAGGTTTTCTTTTTAATATGTCTAAATTTTCATGATGGAAACATCCAAACTAGGATTATATTTTTTAGAGATAATGTCCCATATAACAAAATGAGGTTCTCTAGTTCTCTTTCATTATTGATGTCATATGATTCCTTACTGATTCTTGTATGATAATCACTAAATGAACAAATTCTTTAACAATAATTCATTAACTGGACAAATTCCGAGGGAACTTGCTAAAATTTCAAACCTTAAAGTCTTGAAAGTCGATTTATTGTACATAATCTTTGTTATTATTATTATTATTATTATTTACATGTAAAAATTGAACATAGATTACTCCAACTCTTAATGGTTTATTGTTATGATTTGATTTGCACTTGCAAGGATGTCTCCAATAATAATTTTTGTGGGACTATTCCAACAACTATACCATTTGAACGCTTTCCAATGACAAAGTGAGGATCTTTCTCTTAACATTTTTTCTACCATGATTTTGGAAGATTTTTTCACAAGAGTGTTTGAATTTTAATGTTTATGTTATCCATTTGGTCATGTCTCCAAGATTGATTCTCTATGTGGATTTTTTGGCTATATTCTTTGCTACCACCATATGCATTTGTGTCGTCGTTATTTAAGAATTCTGGATGCAAAATACAATGACATTGCAACATATATTTTCATATTGAAATTGTATATGAGATGATTTTTGCTGAACTCCAACTAATCTAATCCTCATTTCTAAGAAAATTGTACTAGAAGAGAATTTAGCTTTGAATTAGAAAAATGGAATATATTCTGGAAAATATGTTTTCTGATCAAATATAGTCTCATTTCCTAATCATTAAAAAAACATAGTCATGACAATAAGCAATGGTTTTGGACACGATGAATTGCAGAACTCTCCAACTCAAAAATAGGTTAGCATATTCAGTTTTGTCTGCATAAAAGAGAAATGAATGAGCAATATTAAGTTTTCTTTGAATATTTATAGAATAATTTCAAGGATTCTAAAAGGAATTTTCATGTGCTAATATTTCTCAATTAATTACAGGGAAAATAAGGGGCATACATAATTTGTTCGTTTATGGGAATGGGAACCTTTTCCCCCAGGAATAGTATGTTGACAATTGAAGATTATGATATTGAAGCTATATTCTTGGTTATTATCGCAATTTACAAAGTCCTGTCTTATTATTTTTTAGTTTCTTGTTGTCATCTTGTGTCAAAAATACATTTCTCCACCCATTAGATCTCTACTAACCAATTTTATTGTTGAAGTGTCATTTCTTCTTAGAGATAACTAAAGGAAAGCATACAACTACAAAAGTGGAGCATGAGACATTCTTAGTAGAAATTTGCTAGCTATGTTGTGTTTATTTGTGACATTTTATTTTCTTTGTTTATACAGGTCATCTAGCCACATAGTGACAACTATTTCCCAACTGAAGAAAACTTGCTCAAGTTTCTTGCTTTTATGGGGAAAAATGGCATTAACAATATTGCTGATGTTGACGTATATATTGTATACATCCTTTATATTCTACTTTAGTTTATATTCTTGTTTTCATTGACTTTCATGTCTTATACTTGTTTTTGTGTTAGAAAATGAACTTAGTATTGACAGTAGAAGCAGGGATTGAAGAAACAAGAGAACAATAACACTATAGAGAAAAAATGAAAATTAAAGACAGAGAAGAGAATTGGTCTAGTTGTACTCGTAGATCCAATATCTTGCATAAGGCACACACATGGAGATTGATGTTCAAGTTTTCAGAGTTGGTGAATTCGCCTGCAATGCCTTAGCAACATAATGATAATGTTTTGAAGTGATGAAACAATATTTCATGTGTAAATTGTATTCCAACCAATATTAAGTTGGAAACTCATATTATAATATTTGACATTTTATATAGTATAGTTTATGTGGTTGAAATTATTTATAGTTGCACTTGATATTGTTTAGTATTGTAATTAACATATGCAACTTTGTGTTTTCATATTAGGTGAACATGCACATTGTATGACATTTTTAAAATCATACAAATTAATTTATGTTGATTAATAATGAACACAAAGTCAATTTAAAACTACTAAATTAGTAGTTAATATTGATTAATGATGCACACAAATAAAATGAATATACGACTAAATTAGTCATTTATAATGATTATTAATAAAAGTAAATGAAATTAATATAAACTACTAAATTATTCGTTTATATAATGAATATGAAACTACCAAAAAAAGAAAAATGACTACTACAAATGACAAATTTGTGATTACAAATGACGACTAAATTTTGCATACATACGACTATTAGTAGCTAGTTTACAGTATCTTATAACATGACCAAATTTTATTCATATTTCTTTGGTCATTAATTGGTTTCAAACGATGACTAAAATTTGCATATATATGACTATTAGTAGCTAATTTACAATATCTTATAACACGACCAACATTTTAGTCACATTTCTTTGGTCATTAATTGGTTTTCTTGAGTGATCATATAGTAATATATTTTGTTTTATATTGGTCATTAATTGCGACAATTAATTACCAAATCAATGATTAAATAGATTACCAAATTAATGACTAAATTAATGAACAAATCAATGACTAAATTAATCACCAAATCAGTGACCAAATCGGTGACTAAATTAATGACCAAATTTACTACTAGATAAGAAAATTGAGATAACCAATTAATGACTAAGTTAAAAACGACTAAAATTTGGTCGCGTTATAATATATTGTAGATTAGCTACTATTGGTCACTAACAAAAAAAAGAGTCATTTATATGCAATTTTTATCATTTTTTTAGTAACTAATTAGCCATTTTGTACTAGTGAATGGAAAGAAAAGCAAACTCTAAATAAGAACCAAAATGTGGATGTAAATGAGGATGTAATGTCTATGGATGCAAAATTGGCAGTATAATTAGATGTTGAACTAGGCATGAAAACAAGATGCAAACAAGGACATAAAAAGGGGTTTTAAACTAAAATTAAAAAAGGACCCAAAACCAGACAAAAATAATGGAGAAAAATAAGGCATACAAAGGATACCAAATTGGTTACAAACAAGGACAAAAATGGACACCAAACTAGATGTAAAAAGGGATAGATAACTAGATGTAAAATTGGATGCAAATGGGATGCCCAATTGGGTACTCAAAATAAGCAAAACAGGATGCAAATTTGGATGCCAAATGAGGATTTAAAGAATGGTGTAAAATTGTGATACAAAATTGGGCACAGAAAAGGAAGAAAAAAAGGATGTAAGAAAAGCATAAAACAAGATGCAAAATTGGGACAATAAAAGGGTGAAACCAAGGACGCCATATTGGCTAAAAAAAATGATCCATAACTAGATCGAAATTCAGACTCATACCTAGGTGGAAAATGAGATGCAAATATGGACAAAAAATGAGGCAGAAAAAAGTATACAAATTTTAATGCCAAAAACGATGCAAAATTAGACACCAAAAAGAGTGCAAAAATCGATGCAAAAATTGATGTAAAAATTGTGCAATATTGGACATATAAGTAGACACAAAAAATAGTGCAAAATTGGCATAAAAGCAGCTCAAAAGTGCATGCAAATTGAGAAGTAACGTTGGATGCAAAATGACATGAAAAAAGTGATGCAGAACATGGTGCAAAAACTAATAAAAAAGTGGATGTAAAAAATTTCTCAAAATCAAATGTAATGTTGACCCAAAATGTGATGCAAATGTGAACACAACACATGGCTGAGCATAGGATGTGAATCTAGATGAAAATTTGGGAACTCAAAAGGATGCAAAATTAGATGCAAGAACTAGCTATGGAAAATTTTACGGGCTAATATTCATAGGTGGGGCTAATTTTCCATGATTTTATAAAAAATGATTCTTTAATTACTAGTTTTTCTAAAAACAATTCACCCAAATTTTATAGTCTAAAGTTATTTTACCTCAAAAATCACTTAAATTTTATAGGAGACTACATCAAATCATTATAAATTTGAATGTTTTTATAAAAATATCGTCCAACATTTTACAATTTTCTCAATAGGTACTAGTAATATTAACCAAGGTTTCTAAACTTTTAGATAAATTTCCATCCTTAAAATTTCATTGGAAATGGTGTTAGAAATGATGCAAAATGGGATGCAAAAAAGGGATATAAATAAAAAGGAAAAGTGGATGAAAAAATTTGTGCAAAACAAGATGCGATCTAGATGAAAATTTGGGAACTCAAAAGGATGCAAAATTAGATGCAAGAACTAGCTATGGAAAATTTTACGGGCTAATCTTCATAGGTGGGGCTCATTTTCCATGATTTTATAAAAAAATGATTCTTCAATTACCAATTTTTCTAAAAACAATTCACCCAAATTTTATAGTCTAAAGTTATTTTACCTCAAAAATCACTTAAATTGTATAGGAGACTACATCAAATCATTATAAATTTGAATGTTTTTATAAAAATATCTTCCAACATTTTACAATTTTCTCAATAGGTACTGGTAATATTCACCAGGGTTTCTAAACTTTTAGATAAATTTCCATCCTTAAAATTTGATTCGAAATGGTGTTAAAAATGATGCAAATTTGGATGCAAAATAGGATGCAAAAAAGGGATATAAATAAAAAGGAAAAGTGGATGAAAAAATTTGTGCAAAGCAAGATGCAAAAATGGGCACAAAAATGGATGAAAATTTTGGCACTAAACTAGATTCAACATATGTTGCAAAATTTGATGAAAAAATGGTGCAAAAATAGGAATAAAAATATATGCAAAATAGGTATAAAATTAGAAAAAAAAATTGATGCAAGACTAGATGTAAAAACTGGCACAAAATAGATGCCAAAAAAGGCACTAAATTGGATGCAAAATATAGTGTTAGACTCGATCCAAATGGTGGTGGAAAACTAGAAGCAAAGAATGGCATAAAATTAGAGGAATATAATGACACAAAAATAGATGCAAAAAAATGGTACAAAACTAGAACCAAAACCTATCATAAAGGAAAATTAAATTTTTCGTGCAAAATATGATGCAAAACATGATGTAAAAGAAGATGTAAATTATAGCAAAGAAAAGGATGCTTTGAAAATGTACAATAGAGGTAGGCTTCTCATCGCAATTGGAAATAAATGCATTAAAATTTGGCGCTAAATATGGTGCAATTTTTTTAAATTTTGGAAGTATTTTCACTTGGGTAAGTTGTTTATAATATGGACATATACACTAAGAATGTGGATACCTCTAATACCTATTGTCTTGGGGTACACTTTTAGCTTGAAAATTAATAACATGGTCATGATATTTAGTAGGTGGAATACCCTTAGTAATATATCCAAATACCTTAGAATGATTGTCGATAATTTTTTGGAGATCCACAAGAGAAGACAATATAGATGCTTGAACATTTATTAAACGCAAATTTTAAATTACACCATAGTTTCCCCTTTTTAGCAAGATTTTCATGCAATTAGAGAATACCAATTTACTCAGTTTCCCTTAGATACCTCTAAACTCAATTCATTTCCTTCTCAGAAAAATATTATGGAAAACTATTGAAAATTAGGGGTCACTATTCCTAATTATTGTAATCATTGGACCCCTAATACACCATCATCGGCACCCATTTTCATTGTACCCATGAGACTAATCAACAAATATTCCCCATATTCAGCTTAATATCATTTCACTTCCCTAAAAAAATTATGGTACTTTCACTTGAAATAATTGGAATAAATTATAGTGACAGATATACAAAGAAATTGATAACTTTTTCCAATTTGTAATGGATGTAGTTATGGGACAGGGGCCTCACTGGGGGAGTAATATCATACCATGTGCATTCATATTCAGAGATATATATTGAGGAAAAATGACATAATATATTGATCATATAATAGGGGGTAAAGGGTTTTTATATTGGTAGGTATAAAAAATAGAGATCAAATTTAATGAAAAAAATATAAAGGGGTATAAAAAATGTTGATGAAAACATGGATACCTACAATATCTAGTGAATGTAGGGGTTTTTAAAATTGTGAAGGTATATTGGGTTCATATTGCTAGGGGGTTATATAATGTTATTTTTACAGGTATTCTATAATATGTAGTCAATTTAAGGGTATTTTTTAGTATGACATGAACATACGTGATATGCTAGAGTTTCATTGAGTGAAGCCCCTGTGAGTTATGGGTAACTATCTATATCAATAAAGATTTTTAACTTTATTTTTTTTTATAATATTCTACCTTAAGGGCTTATGGAGAACTGATGTTGGTCAATGCATAATAATAAATTGTTGGAGTAGTCTCTTCTATATCTAGATATTGTGAAGTATCTACTTCTTGATCCTCTTTCTATGTAGAATAATTTATTCTCACTGCATTTATGCCTCTTACTATAATTTTTTTCATAGCTAAATCATAGTCCATTTTCTCTTCTTTCATACATTTTTTGAGGAGTCAACCTTGTCAGTTTAGGAGAAGGAGAGTTATTTTTTTCCATGTTTATTAGACTGATTTTCTAGTGGTGATATTTTACTTTCAACTTTTCTTTCCAAACTAAAATCATTCTCTAGATATTTTGGTTCAAAGAGATTTACCTCATGTTGGATGCTTTCTTTTAAATTTGGCATAAATAGATCTAACATTTTTTTATATTAAATATTATTTACTTTTAGAGTCAAATATTTCAATTATTGAAGGTTCTCTATAACTAGACCTTTTGTTGAATATTTACCAATTAACTAAAGAAGGAATTTCCTTAAATATGTTCATAATGTTCTGTCAATTCCTCTATACAAATGTATCAAGATGTAATATAATCATTTTTCCTTTCACAAAGCCATTAATGCCATACATTTTGGTTGTGTTCTAGAAACATGGATTTAATTTACCTTATGTATTTTCTCCACTTCATGTAGATGAAATTATTTCTCCATTTGAAATATCCACGTTACATGATCATTACCATCCAAATTCCTCATATTGATTATTAGAACACAATAGTTCATTTGTGCTAACCCGGACTCATGATGATGTGGATCTTAGATTAAAATTTTACGATTATGGTTTATCATTCAATATTTTTTCTTTCTAATTGTGATATCTATCATGTATGAGATTGCTTTTCAACACCATTTTTATCCTTATTTTCATGATTTCATTGTATCTAAAAACCCCTTTCAGGGAGATATTTTAATAGGATGTTTTGTGATTATTTTATTTATTGCCAAATTGACTTTTTCATTTCTTTCTTATTTTCATTCATCTTATTTTCCATTTCTCTTTTAATTTTTTTTGGTAACCTCATAAATCCACCATTTTGAGCATGCTACCATATTTCATTACTTTCTTCTATAATTGAGATAACCTAAATTCTAAGTCTTTATTTTCTTCATGAGTGTAGGATGAGCCTTCAATATATTTAATTCTTGCATTATCTTTCTTTGGGGGCATGTTGGAAAATAATAATATTACTCCTATCTACCACAACTTTCGTTCAAAACAAAAAGAAATTAACTCTTATAATCAACAATTAGATGATTTGTAAGTTATGTACCTCAATTTGGAGAATATATTAATGGCTAAGTTTTTTCCTGATATATATACGATATTTGAGTTCTTCTAGATCGTAAAATTTGGCTCGTAATACTTTGACATGTCTTTTTTTCAATTCCACAATTGTGAATAAAATTTGATTTCCCAATTGAAATTTACGCTAGCTTTCCCAAAACTTGGTGAGTTTCGGTATCTTCCCATGTGAAAAATTTTATAGTGTGACATGTGTCCAATTAGTCAAATACAGTTATGAAACTTTTACCTGAGGTACTTCTATATTCCTCCTAAAATACTTGGAGATTTCACATTCTAACAGTGTTAAGAAATCAGATATAAAAAAGAAGACAAAGCTGACCCATTTAAAATTTATTTCACGATTTTTCCCGAGCCCTAACTTCCATGGGGTATAACTCCAAAAGTATAGATAAAAAGTTCATGAAATTTTCCAGATGTTCCCCTAAATTTCTACTTAATTTGTTCCATTTTCATTATCTAAAACATTCCATAGATAAAATCTATTGTGAAAGTTTGAAACTAACCTCTTTGAAATTGATTTTAAGAGAATTCAAGAACAAGGGATTCTCTAGAGAATCTATACAAAATTAGTGTGCACCAAGATATGAAGTTTGAACCAAACGTTTTATGATATTTTTTCTCATTGTTTTCCATGTTTCATGACAAGGAACCTCTTGTCGAAAATAAAAAATTAACCCATTTCCGACTACTTTCATGAGAATTCGATAAAAATAACTTCCTTGGAGAATATCTTTGAAAGTATAGGAAACCATGATCTGATATTTGAACCAAATATTACCTGGTAATTCTCCTCAATATTATAAAAATTTAACCTTTTGAAACTTTCCAAGAAAAAAGTCATAGTCAATATTCCATGATGACCTATTTGAAGGAGTTAAACCCTAGGATAATGAGTTTCAATACCAAATGTTATGAACATTCCACAATAAAAATGATAAAAAACCAATAATTGTTGTCCTTTTCGAGGGGCGGTCCTCCTTTCACAATGAATACAATATACAATACAATATTTGATTATTATGAGACTAGGTCTTCTTAGTGTATTATATGGGAGATAAAGGTACAAATATAAAAAATGGGACAATAAGGGTAGAATAGAAATGTATTCATTCAATATACAGGGCTTATTAATGGGATTTATGGCTAAAATTGGCCTCATATAGGAATTAACAAAATATTTGATTGTTCGGAAAGAAATCATCCAAATTGTCATTTAGAATCCATTTGTGCACCTTGTGGCCAATGAGCCTTAAAAAAAAAAGAGAAAAGAAGAATATATAAATATTTATCAAACAAAAAAAATTAAAGGATTTATAGTGGTTTCATGAATATTTGGAACATATAAGAAAGCCATGATATGGTGACTCACTAGTACCAAAGCGATGCTTGTGGTTCTAGTGACTTTGTTGGGGTTATGAACTCTCACTAGTAGCAAGGAAATCACAAAAGATAACTATTAAATGATTTATGTTTTCATATTATAAATAATTAATATTTATATAACATCCAATTTCAAAGTGAAGAGACATTCCCATGTTATAAGTTCCAACCTTCTACTCATTCCCTAGGCTACAACCGTATCACATATTTAAGAATGGAAAAGTGTACCATATTACTATTAGAAGAGAGAAGATAAATATATTCAACTGACACTAACCATCTACACATGAAGAGAATACAACATCTTACCAATTAAAAAAAAAATGCATTGTAATATTAACATTTTTCTCATTATTTCTATTGCTCTTTTCTTTCTTCATAGTACCCATTTTATTTTGTCAAAGTAACCATTGAATGAATCTCTAATGCATATCATAAATCTTGAAAAATTTATTTTAACATTGAATTACTCATAACACTTTGAGGAAATGAGCCTTGTTAGTCCCTGTCGCCCAATGGAATGGGAACATAGTAATCGATTCATTTAGTTAGCATTAGTTATTAGTCCAAAGTTTATAAAAGTTGTACTTTGCTCATAAAGTGAGTTGTTTTCAAATTATCAAATTGTTGTAATAACTTGAAGTCCAATGAGATGATTAATGTTCTTATTAGGCTCTTTTCGGGGCAGACTGGCCATATCATTCAAATTTTTGGTAGGATATCTGGTTAGAAAATTCAAAACTAATGTCAAAATTTGTTTACAAACTGACATTAGTTTATAAACATTAAATTTTGGGCTATAATCATGCAAACAAGCCAACCTAAGATAAGGGGAGGTCATATTAATCGTGTCTTGTGAGCCTCTTGGTGACAATTTACACCTATTTTTCATGCAACATCTGCAATGGAACACTGGAAACACTTGTGTTTAAGGCTCCTAGTGTTCTGTCATGCGGCTCCTAGTGTTCTGCGATGCGCACAACCATGTGATCCTTGCAAATGATGACAAAGTTTACTTCACACATTCCTAAGCTATTTCTTGCTATGGCACATACCTGTAAGATCGTTAATTGCCTGCATCTGCATCTGTCCTTGCTTGGTCCACTTGGTCTAGAAATTATTTTATGTCAATATGGATTCTCGGTCCAACTCATCTCTCATCTAAAAAACAAACTCTCCTACAAGTTGAAGGGTAGGCTGGCAGTAGAAATTGCCTATGGCATATACTTGTAAGATCGAAGTTCAAGGTTGGTCGTAGCAATTGCCTATGGCATATACCTGTAAAGATCGAAGTTCAAGGCTGGCAGTAGTAATTGCCTATGGTATATACTTGTAAGATCATTAATTTCCTGCATCTGCATCTTTTATGTCAATATGGATTCTCAGTCCAGCTCATCTCTCATCTGAAAAAAACAAAAAAAAAACCAAACTCTCTCATCTGAAAAAAAAAAAAAAAAAAACAAACACCCCTTCAAGTTCAAGGCTTGCAGTAGAAAAAAAGACCAAACTCTCATGCAAGTTAGAGGCTTTTAGTAGCAATTGCAGGTAATCCCTTTGATTCCATTAGCAAACAAATCAAGATTTGATTGTAAGAAAACTGATATAAGTGAATTTGTTGTAAAAAAATGATATAAGAGAAGTCGACGTGGGTGGGAAATACCTGTAAGCAGGGATGGCTTCAGCTTGTCTGCAACATATCCCAAACTGTACCTGAACTATGGGCCCAAGGGGAACTTCTAGACACTCATAGCGAAGGCGTCATTGTCGGAATTGCATTCTCCATTCACCCGAAGCTACCCAGTAATTGATTTTCTATTCCTTTACACAAGTAACAAGCTATCTTCTCTGTCTACCATAGAGACCAACTCCAAGAAATGAAAACAACTTTATCTATCTATTAATGGCATGGCAACATGAGTGCCATGGAATTCTTCAGCCCCTCTGTAGAAACGAAAGAAAAAAAACTAGTTTTCTTATCAAAGTCGTGCGGGAAAACTGATGGATAAGCCGTGAGAGGCAGGTAGCATTTACAGCATTAGTCTAGAGATCTAAGTGAAGGCATCGTTCCTAGAATTTCATTCTCTGTTCTGTTTGCCGTCATTTTTTCGGTGGGAGACAACTATGTTTTTGTGAAGAGCAAGGCTAAGCTTTCCATCAATATTCAATATTGTGCAGTCTTGGATGAAAAAATTTAGAGGGCGTGCCATCAATCACATCTGGAATTTATAATCCAAATACATCGGCCCACATCAGCCCTGGTTATGAGATGTTGACCCTGGTTCATAAAGCCAAAGAGTGCGATTAAGCCTAACTGAAGCCGAACAAAGTGGAAAAATGATAAGGGAAAATGATGAAACTCCTAGCGCATGCAACTGTTTTGTCACGTTGTAATCATATACTTTTCCAACCATTGTTAATTCCACCTAACACTTTTAAATTATTTTTCTTGTCTATATATGAAGATCATCTATATTCTAAGTCTTATCTTCGAATCCATGGGATTTTTTCATTTGGTTTGACCAAAATTTGAAACTTTCGATCATTTGGTGTTTGTAATTATCCAAAACTTACTCTTTAAGTGTTTGTCATTATTCAAAGCTTACTCTTTCGGTTTAGTATGAATCCCATCGGTTTGCGATATTGTTCATTCAAGTCGTTGCCCCTTTAGAAATTATGTGCCATCCATTAGATATTTGCTAAAGATCTTGAATAGATGTGCTTTATCTCTTTAGCTTTTGTCATATGATCTGTCATAAGGTTGGACCGTTTGACATCAGATAAGCCAAGGTCTAAGAACACCCTATTGAGTGGTCTAACTCTTCTTCCTCTCTTTCGTGCAATGGCTATGGTGTTCCAATCGGTGTCCCATCTACTGATTCGAACATCCCTCCTTTAAGTGAGTCATTCCAAGTCATTCTTTCTTGGTTACAGGCTTTAGTGTCCTGGCTTCTGGCTCTCGCTCCTCTCACAAGACTGTCAATCAATCAAATAAATAAATCATTCCAATATTGTGCTTATAATAGAAGGTAAGTAGTCGTAAGTACCGATGCGATTAATGAAGTTCGTGGTCTAAGGCTATGATGTCTAGCCCAGTACGTACCTTACTGTTTATTCTGTAACTCATACATGGTTTGGTATGATCGCGTAACTAAGAAGGGGTTACTCATACATAATATAATATGTTCCCATTATAGAAAGATTCCAATTGAACTAAATTTATAATCTGTTCCCAACCACATATAAGGGGTATCCACTTCTCTAGCACTAGTGGTTATTTATTTCTAGTATATGTAAACATTGTTGTCATATGTAAACACTGTTGACACGTCATTACAGGTTATAAGCTTAATAAAATGGTAATGAAGATTTTATGTAAACTAAGTAGGTTATAACTAATAGAGATAAAGCTCGAATGGTTGTACAAGCTGGACTTTAAGCACCCTTTGGTCGTAGGAGACGTATAAAGGGTTCCTTTCCCTTGGTCTATGATAAGAGAAATTATATAGAAGCGTTAGCGCAACTATTATTAGTGGGTGAATTAACATGTAGGTCGAGTTCACTCTGCATGGAAGTGGCCTAAAATTACCCACTTTTCCAATTGACACACTATTTTCTTCAGTCACTTGACTACCGGTTTTGACTTCCTCGATGAAAAAGATTAAGTTTCTAGCATGCCGCCTTATACTTATAGTAGTTGGATTAACATTTTGATCAAGTGATGCACCATACTTGAATACTCTAGAAATATCATAATATCTTCCAAAACCTGCAAAGAGTCCCATTGTTTACTGATCTATTACTGCCAGGTCTATCTCCCAGTGTTGGTGCTACTAGATCTCGGTTGTTTATGCTATAAAATATGTTTGATAATTAATATCCCACACAACCTTCTACCCACCAGACCATCAATATATTTTTTTTTGACACGAAGGAGAATAATAAAAAACCATTCCCCATTAGTTCTAATGCATGTGCGCTGCTACAACTTAATCTAATAATATGCAATTTAACTTGTTCTATTGTTACACACGCTTGTGAGGAGAATTCATCTATAGGCTCATGGATAACGGGACGAACCAATAATGTGCCTTATACTATGTTTTTTATTGCAGTGTTTTTAAACTCAACCAATTCGAAACAATAATTGGTATGTTCGGCTAAACCAAGAACTAATTTTGTAGCAACAATCCATTGAGAACTTGCTCTTGACATCATGCCCTTGGACAGGGACTTCTACAATCCAGTAAGAACCTGCTCCTGACATCATGCCCTTAGGCAAGGACTTGTTGCTCCACAACCGGTCTTGTTTTCTTTAGAAATGTTTGATTGAGTTTTCAATAGCTAGCTTCTATTTTTTTCTTTCTATATTTAAACAGAATGAAGTGACCGATTTCTTTTCTGCCCGAGTTATGGTTATCCAGTTCACCTCGTATCATATTTATAGAGGAAACTAATCTGATGAACATTCAATTCATGATATGTCTGTGGCAATCACAGGTTTTGAGTTAGAATTTGTAATTTTCAATTGTGTTACATGCTGGGATTTCGTTTTTTTATCATGTACACTTTTGTAGTTAATAATACCGTATCGAGAACTTTTTCTAGAATATTCTATTCTGTAATGTCTCTCTATGACTTCACTCATATTGAGTGTTTTTTAATGTGTTTTGTTTTTATTTTTTTATTTTTTTTTAATTTCTTTTCTTTTCTTTTTTGGCTAGTTAATTTTTTTAAGTCATTTAATTATTAATGTCAAAACTAGAAATTATCTGGAAAACTGGCTAGTTAATTTTTTTGTCATTTAATTATTAATTTAATTATCAATTTTAAAACTAGAAATTGTATTTGGAAGGTACAAAGAGAGGTTGTTTCGTGAAGGTACAAAGACAGGTTGATAGATAGATGTGTTAATTTGAAAGAATTGTATTTTGGTTTGAAATAATAATTATTATATTAAATTTATATTGTTTAGTGTATTTGTATATGTTTTTTTTTTAATTTATAATTATCAAATAAATATTATGAGAACAATTTATAATTACGCCGTAAGGCGTTATTATTTGAAAACAACTTTGCTAGCTGCCACTCTGTCAATGTTTGGGCCATTAGATGAAATGTTAGACGATTGAAATGTTTTAGACCATTAAATCTAATGCCTCCTTCAACCTAACTAATTAACTACCTCCATGAACAAATGTCTTCTACTTTACTATGAAATATATCATACATCCTGTAATTTGAATGATCTTTGACGCAGATGCAGATCAGTGAAAAAAAAGCAACCACAGATCAGCCGCTCCCGTTGAAAACTTGGTCAATGTGCTGCTCTGCATTGCTGAGATCGATACCAATATCACGTGGCCCTAGGGGTTTGGAAAAGCCGATAAATGATGTTGAATAGCTAAGGTTTCAATTATAATTTAAGGTAATCCCAATATCCAGTTGTAACTATATTGTTCGGTGGAACTCTATCAAATGCCAATAAAACAATTATCCTCCTCTCTGAGTTTTCGATTTCTTTAGGCATATTATTCCTGTGAGCAAGATCTGGGGCATGGAGGTATGAAGGGCTGGTTGGGATAAAATTTTACAGAGGCTTATAACATAATACTTCTCTATTATACTGTTGCGGCACATATACTGTACAAATTCCTATCGATTGTTTTTGTTGGTTGAGGTAGTTGCTTAGGTTTTGAAATATTGCACTGTAGTTTTTGAAGTTTGAAACTTTGGGATCAGAAAGGGTTCATTCTCTTCAAATCAAGCCTTGTCTTTTAGCTTTTAACCTTGGAATTGAAGAAGCCTATATTGGACACGTTCAATTTTATCAAAAAATATTGAAGCGATAAGGAAAGTTTTGGTTGACCAAGAGTTTTTCTTAAAATGAACTATGTGTAATAATTTTTAAAAAATTCTAATCTTGATTCCATACCATACTAATTTCTTTTTGGGTGAGATGTGTTTTATATTAGAATGAATAAAGAGTAATAAAAATTTGTATTTTCTTAGTAGAAAATAGAATGAAAAGTAGTATTTTTTTCAGAAATTTTATAAGAAATTTTATATTAAGATTTTGAAGAAAGTTTCTCATTAATAGTAGTTTTTTTTAATGTTTAAAGAAGATTTTTATTAAAAAATAAAAAATGAAAAGCAATAGTTTTTATATTAAAAAAATTATAGAAATTATACATTAAGAAATTGCAGTTAATTAATGGTAAGTTACTTATTAAAAAATATAAGTTTTATTTACTAAAATATTATATGGAAGTATAAGTTTTTATATTTTAAAAAATAAAAAATTTAAATAAATTTAGATCACATAAGAATAGTGATTAAGGCATAATTTTTTTGGTACTTAGAGATCACTTTAAACCTACCTTTAACATCCAAAGTGTTATTTTCTTGAACTTCTTATTTCAGCTTTGTTATTTGTTATATTCTACTTACTTTTTTCTTTCATTTTGCAATATTTTATTTACATTTTTTCTCATTTTGCAATACCAATACATTTGATACATTTTGTCCCTCATGAAACAAGTAATAAAAAATTGTATTTTTTTAGTAAAAAATAAAATGAAAAGCAGTGATTTTTTCAGAAATTTTATATTAAAATTGTGAAGAAAGTTTCTTATTAAAAAATGGAAAGTAGTAGTTAGCAGCACATTTCTATTAATTCTACATAGCATTGTTTTATAGTGCTTCTAAATCTTGATTTACCGAGTGATTCAGTTGTCAATAGTTGTTTCAAATAATTGTTTTATGTATCTTGCATTTGGATAGCAAATTATTGCAGATTGAACATACTTTTTTCTATAACTTTTCTTTTAATTACAAATATAAATTAGGACAGGACACAATCTTTTTTCTTTCCTTTACTAAAATTGACCAAAATCACTACAAATACCTTGCTTAGCAACTATTGGATATCTTTAATAATCTTACGGCGTTTCCTTTGCAACATCTTATGATGGTGCAATTGCTAGTTAAAACTATCTATTAAATGAGAGAAAAATATAGAGGTTGGTGGGATGTAGAATTATTTTGAGAATATTTAAGTATGACTGAAATTCTGTAAAAATTAATATTTAAGTTGGTGATGTTTAATGGTATTTTATTTTTATTTGAACTCATTTAAATAATGGAAATATTAAATTTGTTCGCTAATTAATTATAAGTTTAAATGATTCTTGGTAACTAAAATCACCTATATCAATTTAATAATATAAAACTATATTTATATCTTTCTTATTTTCATGGAAAAATAATCTTTGCTAATTTAATAATATATAAAATAAATTTGTGATCATCTAATTGGGACGGCCAGGATGGGAGGGGAAATATCACTCTTGAAATTAAGGACAATAATTTGTTGAGATTCTTAAGAAAAATCTAAACACAGTAAAGCTGGAAATTATTTTTTAGGTTTTTTTCTGAGTCAATTTTGCAACAAATTTAAAGGTTTTCTTGTATTAAATTTAAGTTTTGTTTAGATAAAATTTGTTTCAGATTCAATAAAAAATTATTAAACTAGTATCATTTAATTTTGTAAATGACAAAAATTAAATGTTTTAAATATTTTCAAATAACAAATCTATAAATAAATTTGAAAATAGATTTTAAATAATTAAATTCACAATTTTACAGCCAAATTCTAAAAAACTAAACTCTATTATTTTTCTTTTAACATAGATTTATCAATTGTGAAATTAACAATATATTTAAAAATAAACAAATAATTGTTAGGTATAAACCACCTGAATTTCTCAATTGCCTAACAAAAGTATTGATTTTTTATCGAAACCATCAAGCATTTACTAGATAAATTTAGCTCGAGGAATTTGATGAGAGGACAGGTTTATGGCCACACTTTATTGTGGCCATGTCCATGTCAGTGTAGTTTAATGTTATTGGAAGTAACCGAGAAATACAGAATTAGATTGTTGTTATGATGAAGATAGGATTGAGACTCTAATCTTAGATAAAAAATCCTAATATTGAGGGAGTGGTTGAAACCATCCCGTTAGTATGAAAGCCTATATAATTGAGGCTCATCTGCCTTAATAAATTGTGTGTGTATGAGTGTATATACACTCTCCGGGTTCTCACCTGGAGAGCTATTTAATTCTTATCATGGTATCGGAGCTAGACGGGCTTGTTGGAGGCCAGCAAATCGAATTTGAGTTGTTGCTGCTGCTGCGTAAGGAAGGCCGAAAACCTGTGTGAAGGATTTTTCATAGCGTGGAAGCCATCACAGTCATTGCAGTCACAGACGTGAGATTGCATTGGAGTAAGCATGGGTTGAGCCAGCATGAAGAATCTTGGCTCTCTACCATCTGCCTTGACTGCATTACACTGCCATCTGTTCAACCTTCGTGCTGGAATTCGTTAATGAGAAGTAGGCTGCAGCTTTGGTTGCAGTGCCTCTACTATGTTATTAGGTTCCTCGCCATTTGCTGTTCCTTGCTTTTTCAAAGCCCAATCAATAGAGTCAAATTTATTGTTCTCTTTGCAGAGCCAACATGAGCCAATCTTCTCCATTGTTCAAGTTGAGGAAGTTGCCTTCAAATCTTCCATCAGCTATCATTTTCTGCCTTGCATCACCCTTTGCTGAGCGTCTGAGCATATCGGCCAGGCCGTATTGATTCTTTTTCTAGATCTGCGTATCCACTTTGACGATGTTCAAGCAATTGTGTTCAAAGCCGATGTGAGAGAGAGAGAGAGCCCTCTCAGGCTCTCCAGTTGTTCGACACGGTCGAGAAAATGTTTGGGCCCCTCATGTGCACCATGAACTATCTTCCTGTCCTTCAGTATATATCGATCTGTTGAGTTGAACAGCAGAAAAAGGAACCAAACATTTGTTTTATTTAATTTCTCAAAAGAGTCTTCGCTGTTGCAGGCTATGCGAATTAAATAAAGTTTCAATTTTGATCATAACGTTTTCTTGCTGCGCCGATTGAAGAGGCTGTAGAGGAGTGAAATATGTGTCATATGAGAAATTCCTAATTACATGCATAAGAATTAGACAGTGATAGCGTTGCCAGCTTGTTGAGAGGTCATTTGTTGCTCGTCGCAAGAGCCGAGGGCACTGAGACCTACATGGCATAGAAGCCACAGTCTACAAGGTTCTATTGTTGAAGAGCTTCCAAAGGGAGTTTTTCCACCTGCGTGGTAACGGGGTTTTTGGAACTCGTTAGAGAACCGAGTGGAGTAAAAATTTGGAGGCAAGACAAAACAAGATAAGATGGAATTTTAACATGTCTATATTTTTAGATATTTTTGATTCTGATGATGATGATGATTTTCTCATGTGGCCATTTGGAGGCCTTAGCTTGGGTAGCATGGGTCGCATTTTTTCAGAAAAACAATGTGGTTATGTTGATGACCACGAAAAACAAGAGGCACAATCTGGTGTGCAAGATCCTGATAATGAAGAGTCACGAGTTGATCTTCAGGAAGGATGTAAAGATGAACAAAATGTTGAAGACAACTTTGTGGAAGTTCACATGCGTGACACCAAAAATAGTGAGAGAAAACATTCTCCTATTAACTTTGTCATAACTTTGAGAAGGACAAAGATAAGCGTTCAAGCTGTATAGGGGAAGAAATGAGGTGCAAATACATCACTACCTCACGGCGAGGAAAGTGAAGATGAAGCCTCACCTCAGAATAAACAAGTATGGCGTCACAAGCATAAAGACCAAAATGAAAACCTCTGTTACAAGTTTTTCATGTTTTTATTGTAAGCCTAGCTGAGACTAGACTAGCAGGTGTATATGTTATTGTTCAGTATCCTTTCTCCATTAAGGAGGAGTATTGGAAGTAATGGAGAAAGCCATAATTAAATTGTTGTTATGCTGAAGATAGGATTGAGATTCTAATCTTAGATCTCAAATCCTAATATTCAGGGAGTGGTTGAAACCATCCCGTTAGTATGAAAGCCTATATAATTGAGGCTCATCTGCCTCAATAAAGTGTGTGTATGAGTATGTATACACTCTCCAAGTTCTCGTCTAGAGAGCTATTTAATTCTTATCAAATGTACATTCAAGTTGTTTCATTTTCTACATGTTAAACAACAAGAAATCGATGGTTTGTCTGCCATGTTGGTGAACCATCCACGCTGCATAACGGCCAACCCACTCTCAAATGTCCAATATCTTTTATTATGTTTTAAAGACCACGGCGTTTAAGATGATTCCAAAAATGGAGTTGGAAAGATGTGAAAGGTTCATAAAAATAGATGACGAAGTTATCAGCTGAAGGGATTCAAAATCAATGCCAACCCTATGTATTTTCCAATTAAAAAGCACAAAGTATTTTTATTCTACTTTACTCCTATTGAATTCTAAAATATTATGTAAATGTACAACCAAATTAATGTCAAACCATTTTCTCTTGTTCTTACATCCACCTCTCTGTTCTATAATTGAGACTCGTAATGAATAAATTCTATCTTCCAGAGTTATGTATTTTGGATTATTTAGAATTTGGAATGTTTAGAAAATATAGTGAATACCAACAAAATTAATCGTTTTACCTCGGTCATGTCATAATCTGGTAAATATATCATGACGTCTTTGGAAGTTGTGGAATTTAATTTTATGTTTTGAAAAAGTTGCGATTATGTCATCCTAGAATTGACGGGTTGTATCTATTATGGTTTGTTTTTATTAGGCTCCATTACAGAAACATGGTTTATTGAACACAGATATTAACTGCCTATATTTTTTATGTTGTCGAGCTCCAGTAATTACAATTATTTGTATTATCTATTTTTTATCAAAACTTTAATTAGGTTATTAGGTGTTTACAAAATTGGAATATATATTTATATATGTATTTTTTAATGATAGTTTTTTTTTATTAATTTGAATTAAAATTAATATAAATTTTTAAAATATTGATTTTAATTTGTAAAATTTAAGTATTTCAGGAATTTTTCAGTATGCTAAATTTATTTATGCATTTAAAAATATATTTTAAAGAATTTTTTTTGAAAAAATTACTTTAAAACTTTGCTTTTATATAAATTAGACTTTGTTTATAATAAAATATTGTCAACTATTGACCTGGAATCTATGGGGTCGCAAATCCCGTAACAGATTTCATTTAGAATATCCGTTGATATTTTCGACGGGATAAAACATTTGATATCCGAGAGTTCCTTAAATTCGTTTCGTTTTACGGTGAAGTTTTAGCAGTGTTCTATTTTCCTTCATAATTTTGCATTATTTGTCTGGTATAAGTAGCTATGCATTTGACCTCATGTTTCGTGCAATCCAAAATGGTCCAAACGCGTCCAAGAGGCACAAGTGGGCATAAGGTAAGTGGACTATTGAAATCTCCCCGTAAACTGTGGTACCTTTTAGCGAAATTGACACCACAATTTGATTTAATGGATTCGTAAACTATGGTACCTTTCAGCGAAATTGACAGCACAATTTGATTTAATGAAAATCCACAATTTGACATAATCTATTCCACCACAAAATAAACGAAATGGCCCGCTGTAAACTTGGCCCCATTCAGCAAAATTGACACACCACAATTTGATTTAATGAAAATCCACAATTTGGCATAATCTATTCCACCAGAAAATAAAGGAATCATCAGAATCATTTCATCTGTTATTTTTAATATATTCTCCACTTCATGTGCGTTAGTATTTTAACTTTTATTTTTTCTCTCGTGACCGTCATAAATAAGAGGGATAGCAAAAGGAAGAGAGAAATTATTGTTAATAAAAAATCCTTGTACAATATTTGTAGATATAGATTATTGGAGGTAGATCATGAAAATGCAATGAACTTAAAGAAATATGTTTATGGTAATTTTATTTGGATGCTTTAGGTTGTGAAAAATATTATATATATATATATATTTTGACTGTCTTGTAAAATTGCATTATTGGAATAATATATGAAGTGTTATTTTATGATGTAAAGAAGATGTGAAAATTGATGTGGGATTTATAATTTTTAGTAATTTTGTATTTCATGGTATGTATTTAGGTTCAATTAAGCATTATTATATCTTTTTTTTGGTTAAAGATAATTAAGTATTTTAGTGAGGATGAGACAATATCTTTTAATATGTAGAATCAATTACTCTTATTTTTCTTCATCTTTATGCAAATGGATGAAGAGACTATGATTGTTGTGACATCTACTACTTATGGGTGAGTAGTCATGATCTATAACTTATTTTTCTTGATCTTTATAGAAATGAATTAAGAGGCTAAGATTGTTGTGACATCTACTACTTATAGGTGTGTAGTCCTCCTCTATAACTTATTGTGGATATTATCTCTAGTACCTTTGTCTTTCACTGTATGCATTTAGGTTCAATTAGGAATTATTACATCTTTTTTTTTCAAGATAATTAAGCATGTTAGTGAGGATGAGACAATATCTTTTAATATGTAGAATGGATTACTCTTTTTCTTCCTGATCTTTATGCAAATGGATTAAGACACTAATATTGTTGTGACATCTACTACTTCTGGGTGAGTAGTGGTGATCTATAGCCTATTCTTATTGATATTTATGCAAATGGATTAAGAGGCTAAGATTGTTGTGACATCTATTACTTATGAGTGAGTAGTCCTGATATATAACCTATTGTGGATATTATCTCTAGTACTTTGTCTTCCATGTTATGCATTTAGGTTCAATTAGGAAAGATTATTTCTTTTTTGTTAAAGATAATTAAGCATGTTAGTGAGGATGAGACAATATCTTTTAATATGTAGAATTGATTACTCTTGTTCTTCATTATCTTTATGCAAATGGATTAAGAGACTAAGATTGTTGTGACATCTACTACTTATGGGTGAGTAGTCATGATATATAATCTATTATGGATATTCCACTGAACAACTCATCACATTATATTTATGAAAATAAATTGAAATATATATTATAAAAATATAATTTCTTTTAGATTCTAAATTTATTATTATAGTTTTGGAACTTCCTTTATATTATAGATTTATTATTATAGTTTTCCTCCATGCTAATCCTAAAATGTTTCAAACCCCAATTCTACAAATTAGTTCTCCCCCATTAAACTACTCCTTTAATTGGTTCCTTCAACTTTTTAATTATGAAAGCATCAATATGAATGTTCTCCCCCATTAAACTACTCCTTTAATTGGTTCCTTCAACTTTTTAATTATGAAAGCATCAATATGAATGTAAAACTCTATAGTGATCCAATCCAAACAATTCCTTAATGGCAATGACAAATGTTTCTTTAAAATTAGTCTAATGACTATTGGTTATGGAGTTAAAATGTGTGTTATGGGAAGAATGCTACAATTGTTAACTCTTTATTGTTCAACAATGCAAATGTTGCTAAATATGTGGGAGACACCAAAAAGATAAGTAGTTATGTGAAAGTATATTTTTCATAACAACTATATACAAATAGTTGTAAGAATGAGGAAATATTATGTGAAAAAATAACTCCATTGAAATGATCATTTAACAAAATATTTCTATTATAATGTTTTACATAATTTAATCCTGATTTTTTATAATATAACATGTAAAATATTTCAAGAATTAACATATAATAACCATATCAATAAAATTTTCCAATTTTTCATCGTACCATGATCTAGAACATTAATTTAACTATAGATTTATATAATTTAACATGTAAAACATTTTAATAGCTAACATATATAGAAAAAACATCAGTAAACCTATCCATTTTTTCAGATTTTTCATTTTACCACCTTTATTTTAATATGGAGGCCAATGTGTGCCACAAATTTCACAATTCATGACAATTGGAATCATTTTTCACATTGATATATTGGAAGGGTGTAGAATTTTACCTAGTTTTATTGTGTTGAGCATGGATGGGGTTATTTACAAAATATTTAACATTATTATGTTATTATGTATAGTGTTGTCATGGTTAAAGGTAATTCCAAGTTTTAGTTTTTATTGGAATTTTTTACTATTAAGAAATTAAATCTTTCGTTTCAAGTGATTTTTTATTTTTAATAATTTAATGAAGACTTATATAAATTATATAATTCAATTAATGATGACTGTTATTTATTGTTAATAATTTATAAAAGCTTTTGTGTCACAAATCTATGGCCTCCTACAGTTATAAGGCACCTTGTGGTTTCACCATGATCCCTCGACCATGTGGCACCAACTTGCTTCACAATTTCCTAGCATAACACAATGTTAATTCACCCAAACTATGTCTCACAATATATTACATGTTTCAATCTCTATATTATATTAAAGTGTTGAATTTCATCAATGTAGAGTAATAATAATATTGTTACTTAATTTGGTGTTGAATTTCATCAATGTAGAGTAATAATAATATTGTCACTTAATTTGGTGTTGAAGTACCACAGTTGTCTGCACAAATATTTCCAGGAGGAAATTATGGAGTTCCTTGACATCTCCTCGCTTGGTGCAACATACTGGTATGCTGCCAAGATTGAGCAGAAGTTCAAACATAAGTGAGAATTTGGATCTGTGAATCAGAAGCAAGGGAAAGGTGGCTCCAAACCACAGAACAACGGACAAAGATAAGGTGGTTTGGCCCAGGATAACCCACCAAAGTCTCAAGAAAATAACAATGTCGCGAAGCCAAATAAGGACACTGGAAAATGGTGTGAGTTATATAAGAGCTCCATCCAGAACACAAATGAGTTTTGAGCCAAGTAGTCATTGGTGGATGATCTGAACGCTTTTGAATTGGATGTATGCTCCCACTCTGAATTAGACACAAAAAGGGGAATGAAAAAGGGAAGAATACTATCGATGTGGAGCCCAATGACACCGTTGTCACCACGAAGATCGAGAAGGAGGAATCACAAGATCTATAGGAGGGGGATCCCCTCTCCCATTACTAGATGTGATTAAAGGGTTCCACGTTGCAGTTCATTGTCACTAGCGAGAGCCAAAAGAACATAATTTCAGTAGAGGTAGTGAAGCGGCTAGGCTTTCCTACCAGAGCAAACCCATAGCTCTACACCCTCAGGTGGCTTCACCAAGGACGGGATTTCCACATCAAATAGTAGTGTCGCCTTCCCTATAGCATCAAACCCTTCCCTATAGCATCATTCCCTATAAGTGCACTCTTTTTAGGACTCGGGTTCAGTATCTAGGATACATTATTGATGAGAAGGGGGTTCATGTGGATGCATCGAACATCCATGTCATTGAGGATTGGCCAACCCCAACCACTCTAACAGAGCTCCGTAGCTTTCTGGTTCTTGTGAATTTATACAACAGGTTCATGTTGGGATACTCTCATATCACTTGGCCCTTGAGTTAAGTCACCAAGGGAGGATCGAAAGAAAAAATATTTTGGGCTAGCTCTCAATAGAAGACGTTCATAGAGTTGAAACAACACCTCTCCTCTGCACCAGTGCTCACATTACCAGACTTGCAAAAACCATTAGAGATCGAGACAAATGCCTCTAACTATGCTATTGGGGCAGTTCTTACTCAACAGGCGCTTTCAATGGCATATTATAGTGAGACACTTTCCAACATAGGCCAGAAATATCCCACATATTACAAAGAAATTTATTCCATTATGCAGGCTTGCCAACCATTGAAGCATTACATTTTGGGGAAGGAAATATTCATCCATACAGATCACTGCCCCTGCAACTCATACAGACATAAGGGAAGTTAAAGAACGATCACCATTATAAGTGGTCGACATACCTGCAAAAGTTTCATTTTAACATCAAGTATAAGAAGGGAAACAGCAATAATGTTGTATACCGCCTCAACCGACAACCAATCATGATGCTAGCCACCATGCTCAACTGTTGTGGGAACAGGACGTTCGACTAGCGGCTTCTCTACAAAAGCGTTCCAGAATTAAGCCACACATACAAGATTCTCTGGAAGGGTAAGCAAGTTCAAAATTTTCACCACTAGGATGCACTGCTCTGACACCTGGCACAACTTTTTGTTCCTTCAAGCGAGCGTGCCAAGATGGTTTTTGAAGCGCACTACAGTCAAGTCACTGGGAATTTCAAGGGTGAGAAAAAAATGGCAGTACTGTAGAATTATTTCTATTGGTCGAACCTCAGAGAGGATGTCAGGAAGTATATCATATTTGGCACTTCCTGCACGATTTCCAAACATACCATCAAGAAGAAAGGCCTCTATACTTCATTGCCTACCCCTATTCGACCTTAGGAATCCATCTCAATGGATTACATGTCGGGCCTTCCTTATACTAAGAATGGAAACGACTGTGTTTTTGTGGTCATTGAAATATTCTCGAAGATGGCCATTATGGTGGCCTACAAGAAGAATATCACAACAGAAGCCACTGCTAAATTCTTCTTTGAAAGAGTGTGGGTACACTTTGGGATCCCACAGTCTATCATCTCACCTCAATACAAAAAGTGTCTCCATACAATTTGTTCCAGCCTCCAGTCGGCGTTGGACAACAAGCTCACCAAGTCCACAACTTTCCATCCCCAAACAGATGGATAGACAAAGGTCATCAACATGACGATCGTACACATTCTGAACATGTACAACTCAAAGCATCCATGCACATGGGATGAGAGCCTCCCCTATGTACAACATATATATAACCGGGCCCACGACAACTCAACTGGCCACAACCCCTTTTAGAAGGGCTTGGGATTCCAGCCACTATGTCCCATTGATGTAGGCATGCCATTTACGGATACTCAGGATGATTCAGCTCATGAATAGTTTGAATATGAGAAGGAAAATAACCTCATTGAGCACATTCAACATATCCAACAACAAGTTCAGGACATATTGGAGAGAGCCAATTCTAAGTACAAGCAATGACATGATAAACATCAGGTGTCAAACAAGTTATAAGTGGGCGAAAAAGTGTGGCTATATTTGCCAAAGGAGCACCTTGTTGGACCCCACCACAAGCTTTGCCCACTCTGATATGAGCCATACACCATCACCAAGGCTGTAGGGGACAATTCCTTCAAGCTCATTATTCCACCATTCCTTGCTCTGCACCCACTGTTCAATGTGGACCACCTTCAACCATACTTTCCACCACTACTGGACACATCTGACGTGGAAGAACAACTCACACCAACAAATTTAAACCCACAATGCATGGAATATGCCACAACTGATCGGGTCATGGAAACAAAGATCAAGAACACCCACTAACAGAGGATCTAGCTATATCTAGTTGTTAAAGTAGGCCAACTCCTCCACTAGGGCAAGTGGTTCACCAAGGACCAGGCTTAACATAATTTCCTCACCTCCGAGAGGTTGTACACATTATGGGGTCATTACTAATGATGGAGGAATGATAGAGGTGGATATTGGTTTCCACCCACCTATTCCACCTATACCTCTAGTCAGTTTCATCAGTTTCATATTTTATAACAACATTTAGTATTTTTAGTAGTTTTCTGAGTTTTGAACTTCCAGAGAAATTTTGACCACCTAAACAATGTTTTTTAGTTCTGTAGTAAGCCCTTTTCCATAGGTAGGGACATATGGCAAAAATATTAGTACTGAGAGAGATATTTCTGATGATTTATCACATGTGCCAAACGGAGATAATATGACCAAGTTAAGACCCTGGTAATTTGGCTACCAAAATAACCCCAACGAAGCCCACAAACTCTTGTCGTTTCATCTCCTGTGGTTAGGGTTTTGGTTTTTTAGGGTATTTCTATGTTTATCAATAATAAAAAAGGCCCTTTACCCTTATTGTAACACAATTTAGAGGCCTGTAGCCACCACATCTCTTCTCAGAGATAAGCTACCAATGCCCTAGCTATTTTATTTCCATTTTTTCTGTAAACATATTTCAATTATTTGATATTAACAAAATGAAGTGTTATTTCTGTTGCATCTCTGTGTTAATGTTTATTTTAATATTTTGTTTCATTCCTACATAATTCCATACCATCATCTCCACCGAGTTCTCCATATCAACATTATCAATCTCATGTTAACCCTTTACCTTCTTCACCCAATATTCCTTTGTCCCTTTCTTCTTCTTCGCTTGGTAAAATCCTTGATGATAGTTACCAAGCGGCTAAGAAGAAGAAGAAAGGGAAGAAGAAGAAGATGCAATATAGGAAATAATTGAACCAACCAACCATGGTTGTAGGTTTTGGTAATATTGAGAGACCCTCCAATATGCATCGTAATCCCAAATACCCTTGCAAAATTTGTAAGGGTGATCACTTACTTATTGATTGCCGTGGTATTCCAAAGGTGTTAGAAGTGTGTTCTAAATATTCTTCTCAAATTATTGTTGATACATCAACTAGTGATTATTAGGTTCCAGGGAAAAGGGTAAAGTTAGGTCTCCTTATATTCTATGCAAAGGGAGTCATAAATCTCACCTTTTATGTCAAAAGGAGGAAGCCTCAAAATTGTTGGAAAACCTTACTATTCCACAAAAACAAATTCGAAATGGTTACCGTAGACTTTCTCCCCAACTACCGTCACTTGACGAAGTGTTTGATCTAACTCTAATTACAGTCAATCCCACTCTTCCATTGGAAAGTGAAAGACATATCAATAAGGTTGATGATCCATAGGTTTATCAAGTGGTCGAAATGATTCCATCTTTGACTGATCCCACTCTCCCTTCAGAGAGTGAAGTTAATACCACTCAGGTTATTCTTGTTACTTCCAATTCTTCTACACAAGGGGAAATTTCGCTTGTTTCCATGGAAAACCCTTCAAGTACTGAGATCATTTCCTTTGATTGGTTTAGACTGAAATAAATGTGTCTTCCTTCTTCCACACCTTTCCAAATCATTTTGAAGGCTCATGGTAAGAATGTGTGTCACACACATGTAGATGGAGGTTCTTTTTTGAGTATTTTATCCTCAACTGGTTGGAAAGCTTTTGGGTTCCCCTCAGCTTGTGCCTATTACAGAGAATCTGCTAGATTTTAATAGAACCATCAATGAACCTTTATGGATCCTTCCTAAGTTACCTATTAATATGGAAGGAAAAAATATTTGTATTGATATTATGATATTTTGAGGCCTGTTGGATTTCAATTTTCTTCTTGGGCGAGACTATTTCTATGCCATGAAATTTGTCGTGTCCACACTCTTTCGAGTGATGTATTTCCCTCATAATGGAAAGATTGTGACTATTGATCAACTCTCATTTTTTGATCTTGATTTGACTACCAATCATCCAAAATCCATGAATTTTCCTTATATGGAAGTGTTATCTACCCCACCATGGGTTAATTATGTGGTAAGTAGTCACATGTTTTTAGTTGCCGCCGTAAGATAGCCTCTCACTGTCTGCTCGAATTATTTTGACTTAGGTCTCGTAATTAACATACTAAACCCTATGGGAGTATTTGAACATGATTTTATTATCCCTATTTATTTCCTTGACATGCGTTGCTTCCAGAGAAATATTCTTCCTTCTAATGAAAACCTCTTGGAAGCCATGATTGAGGTATGTCCCTTGACATGTGTTTCTTCCAGTTGGAAGCCATGATCAAGATTATCATGATGATGACTCTTTTACTGTGTCAACCTTGTTTAAAAATGAAAAATTATTTATGGGGATTGTTCTTTCACTATGTCAACCTCGTAAAAAAATGAAATCAGTCCTTATAATGATAATTCTTTCACTCTATCAACCTCCTTCAAAAATTAAACAAATTCTTATGAGGATGGTTCTTTTACTATTTCAACCTCATAAAAAAATTAAACATGTCCCTGAGGAAAGTTCTTTTACTTTGTCAACCTCGTTAAAAAATGAAACAAGCCCCTAAGGATGGTTCTTTTACTATCTCAACCTTGTTAAAAAATGAACGATTTCCTAGGGGTGGTTCTTTTACTATGTCAAACTAATTAAAAAAAATGAAAAAAGTCCCCGAGGATGGTTCTTTTACTATGTAAAATTCATTAAAAAATGAATGGTTCCATGAGGATGGTTATTCTACTATGTCAACCCCGTTAAATATAAAACAGGTCCCTATGAGCATATTTCCTTTTCTTGTGTCAAGCTCGTTAAGAAATGAAACAATGTTTCATGAGCATAGTTATTTTCATGTGTCAAGCTCGTTAAAAAATGAAACAAATACTCCCCTAACTGAGTCGAGTCATTCATATGATCTCATAAAATAACCTTCTTTCCATATAACTATTAGTAACTAGTAGTCTAATTAGCTGAACAGACTGAAGCTTGCGGGTCATGTTCCTACAATTAATTCATTATGCTGGGGGCATAAGAAACTATGTCAAGAATATTTTTCCTATTTTTCAAGCTTGTCTAAAAATGAAACCAATCTCAAGCATAGTTTTACTCTATTTCAAGCTTGTATAAAAATGAAACCTATCTAGAGTCCATTTTGGTTATTATTTTCAAGACTCGTTAAACTCATGAAAATACCAAGCTATTTTGCTATCTTTTCATAATCATAAAATGTACACGAAAATACTGAGTTCTTCCTGTCATTTCATGTTCGTTAATTGAATTTAAAGTCAGTGATATGAGTACACTTTTATCACTTTTTCGGACTCGTTAAAACTTAAGAAAAAAATACCTTCGAGTTGTCTTTTAAGCACTTTTCAGACTTTGTAAACATGAAAATATCGTCGAGTACTCGACTATTCGAACTTGAAAAAGGTAATGAATAGTCGTCTATTGAGTATAACATTATCCCTTTTCCATACTGAACTAGAATATTTACGAAAAATGTATATGTTGACTGATCATGATCAATAGAGTTCTCTTTTGCATTATTTTATCCTTTTCCGAGCTTGAGGGACAAAATTTGTGAAAAAAAACAATATGTATTTTTATTATTTTTTCCCCCTCACTCCTTAAAACCGAAAACACTGAGCTTTACTTTGTATGGGCTCATTAAATTTTTAAATTGAAAGAAAAACATGAGTTTTCTTTTTGTGTCTTTTCAAACACTCTAAAAATGAAAACGAGATCGATTTACCCCTTCACTGGACTTGTTAAACATAAAAATTGTAGGACTTGTCAATAATGATAGGATCGAACCACTCCTTCCTAGGGTTCGTTAAAAATAATTTGAAGGATTCATTAGAAGGATGAGCTTATAGGACAAAGAAATTTTATCCTTCTCAAGCTTGACAAAAATAAAGAGGTACTTACCAGATATGGTGGGAGAAAATTGGGAAGGAACATTCATTTTTGTATTTCATTAAAGGAAATATGTCCCTCTTGAAGATGACAGTCCATCACATTGGTGTTTTGGTTGGGGAATCCATTTGTATCATAGTTAATCGAACCTCATTAAAAGTATTCAGCTGGTTTTGGGTCTTATCGTTGATTCAAATGCTTCCAAGATAAAATTTCATATAGTCAATATGTTCAAGAGAAGTCCAACCTTAGTCAAAATTACCTTGCAAATCATAACTTTCAATCGCGTCATCCATCCCTATGTCAACCCTGAATTAATTCAATTTTTTGTTCAAAACTTGGAATGATTTTTCGTGTCATAGGCCCTCCTACGACGAGTCTCTTCCTTTCGATGTCAACTCTTTATATAGGAAGCTGACTTAGAAACCCTCTTTTGGTACCTTGGAGCCTACATGCCTCAATGGAAGGTTTCTCTTTTTCGACTATAGATTCTCATGATTGGCATTTGACTGAATGATTATATGAGTGTTCGACTTCAAAAAATTTATTGGTTCACATCATTGGTGGTTACTCTCATACTTGTTAATTGTTCACATAATTGATCAGTAATTAAGTGGTTTATGTCATGTTTGACTTCAATACATCCCTTGCATGGTTTGAATCATACTATAGACTGAGAGATGGAGATAAAGACCCTAGATCTAGTTTCATCCATCCAGGTTGTGTGGAGTTAGTAAATATTCATGATTGTAAACAGAGATCCATTGATGGTTTCATCAATATTGTTTCTTTTTCTCACATGCATCCTCAAATGTACTTCCCTACTAATTATTTGACATATATATACTTTGAGTATGGGAATGCCTACCTCAGTGTTGTTTATATGAAATCATGATATGGTAATCCTTTATTGTTTGTTTCGTGCCTTCAACCAGTTGGTCTCTAATATGAACCTTTCACATGATAAAGTGCTTCAATCATCAAACATATTTTCTCTCTCTGCATATTAGGGAGCAATATGTTGCAATAAATTTTTTCACAATGATTGTCAATTCAGATCCTTCGCCATTCGATGATATGTATCAATTGAATCCCCTATGAAGCTTGAAGTAAAAAAATACTAGGGACAAAAATATTTTTGGGTTACACTACTTAAAAACCCTTTTTGAGCATCTACGCAATTTTCTTGAACAAGGCCCGCGCATATGCAGTTTATTTCACTGTAAAATGTGCATATTTGTGTGCTTTCTCCCACTATAAACTGTGTAGTTTTTTTTTCCCCCAGAAAAAATTGAACTTTTTATATAAATTGTAAAATGATACATCGTAGATGCCGTAACGTTCCATATGAAGCCACTCCCCATGGGGCGGAATGTCATAAAGACCAAAAACAAGCCTAAAACAAGGCTACACAGAAGCAACAAGTTGCGCTAAACAAAAAAATGATGAGGAAAAGAAGGAAAGACAGACAACATAGAACATTCCCTGCAACTGGGGTGGGGGAAAACCACGCAAATTAAGCTTTTCTACTTTTCTTATTCTCAAACTTACACCATTTTCCTTGTGATGGTACAAAAGTGGCAAGGAAAATCTGATTATCTGCTACTTGGGTTTTGTTGTGCTTGTCTGAATTTGAGTTATCTCAAAGATGATATCGTTTATTCCCATCATTTCATGTTTCCTCTCAATACATATATGATTGATTTGGAAGATTTTGTGAATCAATATGTATATTTGAATCATTCCCTTGTACCTCTGGTTGCTTTGTAGGCTGATTTATTTCCATAAGAACAATTTCTTCCTCCTCTTCTGCATCATCCTCCTCTGACAGAGGTGGGGGATATTTCCAACCCTTTTGTTGTTTCCCATTCTTCTTATTTTTCTCTGTTTTCTTTTTTGTTGTCGGGACATGTGTTTTTTAAGTGTCCTATCAGCCTGCAAATTCTACATCTGAATACAGTGTTTTCATAGTCTAGTGAAAAAAGCCAGTTTTGTTGTTTGTAGATCATCATGATACTCTCCTGTAAACCTTTGTGGAAATATACTTCCACACAGACACGTGTGAAACTATAGATACTCTCCTCTAATATCTCTATATCTATTTTTATGTATCACCTAATATTATTCCCAATACCTTCGAAACCTTGTTCATTCCAAAAATGAAGGGGGAGATTGTACAATTTGACCCATACTGGAATTCTAATGACTTCCATAGTGTTTGCGTCAAAATCTGGGAACCATGGGGTAATGAAAAGTCTGGTGGATCCCCAAAACCAAGGTCCTTTTCTGATAATGATATCTCTATCTTCTGAGTATTTAAATTTTACGATAAAAAATCCTCAGGAACAGAGGTGGATTTCATAGTTTGTGTTCGAGTGTGTAAAAATCCAATGGAATAGCTCCATTGGTTTAGGCCACAATCAGTTAAAGCGACATATTAATGCATGTGCTTCATATGTCATGTAATAATCCTCTATTTCTAGATTTTCTATCTTTAGTGTTGGTGTTTGGCCCAGCTGTTCTACTATGTATGGTCGTGTGGCGTTTCCAGCTTGTTCTAGAGGTGTTACTACAACCTTTTTCCGCTATAATATATTCTTGTGGATGGGACACCATTTTTTTGTTCTTGGTTTGTGGGTTTCTTCCCCTTTTCCCCCCTGAAGATCTAGAAGGTCCCAGATCCATATCATCCCCTCTCAGGAGGAGGTTAAGGGTGATGGTTTCCCCTGAAACAATAGAGTGGTCCTTCAAAGACAAGTAGTCCTGAAGAGACCAACTTCCACTAACCAGATATTATAGCTGAATATGGTAAACCATAAACTCCTAGATTTTTTTCTTCAGTTGAAACACTTTGTAGGAGTCTTATACACATAATAAAAAATATTTTCCCACAGGGTGCCTGATAAAAATATAAAAACAAGAGGGGATTACCTGTTCCTAGGGTTTTGAGTCTGTTGTGATGTCTTCACAATGTTCTGTGTCTGGATTCCAAATTGAAAGTGGATTCGAAAACGTATTGTGTCTTACAACTAAGACTTGAAGCAAAAAGGTGCGGCCTCCATGAGGAGGACAAGGAGCTAGAGTCCACACGCGCCCCAGGTTTTCGAGGGTAGGGGTGGAGTTAAAAACGACACTTTCCCCCCACCTACACTTGAGAAATAGGGCTATTCAACTGCATCCAGGCCCAAGATAGGTACAATACAGTGCAATCATGAAAAATGCCAATATTTCGAAGGTATAAAGAAACACCCCACACAAGACCAAAAATAGGGGCATACCTTTAGCCGCAAAACCCCTGTTGCATTCACTGAAGAATAAAAACAATATCTCATCTGCTGGTGGTTACACCAGTGGCAATGTGCAGCCACCAAGCAGATGCACTGTGAGGAAATTTTGATCGAAAACAACACCAGAGATGAAAACACAACATTCTTGGGCATGCCATAGTAACACAATACATGCCTCTTGTGCGTCTCCAACAAAACCCGATTCTCCGGGGCCCAGGGGACACCCACCTTGTCATTGCCCGGTCCCTCAAAAAACTGATGCAGGAGAATTTGGCTTGAAAAATCATTGTACGATTGAGTGACTTAGGGGTGTGATATTTTTAATAGGAAATTTTTTATATTTTTAAATAATTTGAATGAGAAATATTTATTTGAGACTTTAATTGTAAATATTCTCAATTATGTGAAAATATGAGAGATATTAGATTAGGGATTAAAGAGTCCAAGAATAAATAATTTAGTTGAGTTGTTGAGATCCTCAAGGGATCATTGAGAGATTTTAGGATTAGATGAGTGATCTATGGAGAACATCATGGATTTAGAATAATCCATAACTATGTAATTATTTCTATAAATGTAAGCCTGCATATGGGAAATGAAGAAGTAGAGGTAGGTGAGTGAAAGAGTGTGAGTTTGAAGAGAGGCCCAACTTGAGGCCAAGTACTATGTAAATATTCTATTTATAATTAATTGTTTTTTGAGTATTTTGGTGAATACTTATGGTGTGAATTTATGTTACGTGTAGATTTATGTTGTGTGTGAACCAAGATAGAGATAGCAACTCTGCAGGTTGATTGCGTGGAGCTTATGATGTGTGTGACTGGAGCAACATGAAGTGTTTCAAGTGTTTGGAGAGATGATATCTGTGGCATTTATTGAGAAAAGTGAAATCAATGTGAATTTTGGTGTATTGGAAAAGAGCTAAGTGTGGTGTTGTTGCTGGGAGAGAAGTGTGAAGCTTGTTGCTCTTCAACGTTTCAACTCTGGGTGGAATCTGTGAGTATTCAGTAATATCAATAGAAATGAGGAAGGAAAGATAAATTATATCGTTATCAATTTACTAGCTATGGAGAAATATCATCAAAAGAAAAACAACATAGCATGGTAGAGTCTGTTGTCTGATTTTGGAATAAATTCAATCGTGCAGTTCTCATAAACTCGTATCTCAACTAAGTGTTCTTGTGGCGTTCATGTTGCATCTTCATTTGGGTGCATTTATTTTGTAACCAAAATTGGACTTGCATAAGTTCCAAGCGAAGCTTTCTACTAAGAAATTTCTCACAATCTAGAGCGATGTTGAGAAAGGAATCCACCTCTATCTGAGAGTGCAACCAGAGATGGGCACATAAAGTTCGATGGAGTTTAAACGCCTCCACAATCTATCCAGAATGATAACAATAGGAAGGAAAATTTTAAATCTTGTTCTACATGACCATTCTTTGTGATCTTAGAGGAGCGTGAGCCAACATGATTTTATGCATATGCTTGTTCCATATTGTTGTGTTTTATTGAATAGAAAAATGATTGAGATCTCTCACACTTTCCATTAACAGGAAATTCTGGAACTTGTGGTGGAGATATAGACTAAGCTATTAGTTTGAAAGTCTCATTCGAGTCCTCATTGATCTAATCCAGTTGAGAAAGGAAGTCGATTTAGTAATATTCCTTGCCTGAATAGTGAAGGCTTCGTGATCAAATCATGGGATTTTAGATAAAATCTAAATGGTTGACCTATTGAAGAACTGGTCAATCAGCGTATGAAGGTCATGGCTACTGATTCAAAGATTCAATGATTCAATACTTGAGGCAGAACACCAGAACATGGTATCCTTTTGGGAGAATTCATGGCATAGATGGTATGGCATTTATTTCATTGATTTAAAACCAGTTTCGCTATGCGTGTTGAATCCAGAAGTGAAAAATATTAGTGTGTGAGAACTAACTATTATGTAATACATGTTCTGTGTTGGACTGTGATGTGATTATCATATTTTTTTAAACCTGTGCATAGAGTGTAAGAAAGCCCGAATCCATATTTGTGGCTATCATAGAGGTACATTGTATATATAGAGATTTTTTTTATCGGATGAGAAAAAAACAATGTTAATCGAAGACCGATTTACCCTACATCGATTGGAGGGCACAATAGAAGTTTTGGTTGTTGAAAGTTCTCATCACTTATTTTTTTGTAAAGTGGAGACAAAAATTCATGGGTAAAGCAAAGAAAAGGTGATTTGGGTGTTGATGGCCATATAGTTTGGCATAATTTGGTATTAGAGCAGGTAAAACCTCTTTGAGAGGAAATTAAAGCATAGTTATGTACTTCAAATTATATATGCACATGAATGGTGGAACAAGATCATGCGGAAATCTTGAAGGCATGAAATTGATATGTTTCTATGATTACCTCTAGGTTTTGAGAAATTGTGTTGCAAATTTCAACTAGCAGACAAAGAAGGTGTTAGTACCATTATTGTTAGAGGAGTTGTAATAGAGAACCAATTGTGTTCTTAAATGATAAGAGCATGTGAGCTCTTAAAAATGTCAGAACCTACATAATTCCAACAGAAGTTGGATAGTGAGAACAAGTGCATGCTCTCAAAGGAAGTGGGAGTTACAGAAGAAAAGAAGAGCAAAAGAGTTGCTCAAATGAATGTTTGTAGAGGTAGAGAACCATATATCAAGCTCAAGGATATAGCTTGGTAATGTAAGATATCGAAGGCTTGGTGAGGTACTCGTAGCAGGTACAGAGGATTTCTGAAAAGGGAGGCTTAAATGTAGTCCACAAGTGAACAAATAAAGTTCACAAAGGAGGAAAAGATGACTATTGATGGTAATTGCAAAGGTTCAGAGAGAAGCCACAATAGAGGAAAGGAGAAGGAAGATGCGAAGGAAAATGGCATGAGAATGAGTCGAGAGGAGATTGACAAAGAGAAATCTGAGATAAAACTCCATCTTGAATTATTGATGGATATGTTGTAGAGGAGTAAGAAAAAAAAAAGGTATGGTTGGCTTATGAGAAGAAAATTAAAATGGCATAAATTGCAAGTAAAGTGGGAGCATAGATTAAATGCTCAAATTAAGGAAGAGTTACTCAGAATACATGAGTATGCGGAGGAAGTTTTGGTATGTGTTCAGAGGAAATATCTATAGAGGATCTGAATCATATGAAGGACTCAAAGTATAAAGAAGACCTGGTGGCTAAAGCATGAAGTGAGACCACAAGGACTTATGTTTTAAAAATTGATAATTTGTGTATGATTGCAGGTATTGCAAGAGATAGACAACCTTTTGAAGATGTCTTCGGGATGGCTGAAGATCTTGAAGTGGAATATGACGAGGAAAAACTTTCAGATGAGGAAGGACTAGAATGGTTACATCAGAAGGATTTCGTTGATGAGTTACTTAATGGGAGAAGACAGTAATTTGAGGCTGTAATGAAGATTGAAGATCAAAATCTTATTTTGATGAAGGATGAGGGAATATTGTCACAGAAAGTTAAGGTAATGATTTTTCTAATGTTTTTTATGAAGAACAGTTACAGAAGAATGTTAATGCAGAAAATGGGGCAAGGATAGCTCTTGAAGAGGGCTTACAAGAAGACAACAAGGAAAAGTGTATTGAAGAAGAAGTTGAGGCATATTTGTCTCAAGAAAAAGAGAAGACAATCACAGGACTAAAGGAATAAGAAGGACATTTACTGAAAAATATTAAGAAAGAAGAACCTGTTGAAGACTATAAATAGTATCATGATGAAGTATTGGTGAGGTGTCAAAGAGAGATTGAGTTGGTGGAGTATTTGATGAAAGAACCAGAGTATGAGAGTGTGATTAGAGTCAGGAATGAAGGAGCACCTCAATCTTTGATTGGGATGGAGGTGTGTGTTAGTTACCAAGCTTATTATGTATTAGCTAACAAATAAGAGAAGGCAGAAAAACATGCAATCAGAAAGATGACAGACAATTTACTTCTTGAAAGCATATTTGAAGATATGGAGCAACAAATGGAAATTGAAAAAGAATATGTTAATGATGGAAATTAGGGAAAAACGTAAATGGATTCTGTGATTGAAGAACTATGGAACTTAATGATGAATGAGCTCAAATGGAGAAAGCCGACAACAGAAGGAATGATCAATCAAAATTTGGAGTTGATTGAAGAAAAAAGATGAACTGGAAGATTACAGGCATACAACAACAGTAAAGGTGTAGAGCATTTCGACAATTACAAACTAAGGTTTGGGACTCTAAAGGTTTTCATCAGCATATGGAACACATGATCAAGAGATCATGAGTGTTTCCAACTTTGGGAATCCGATGCAGGAGAATTTGGTTGCAAAAATCATTGTACAATTGAGTGACTCGGGGGTGTCATATTTTTAATAGGAAATTTTGTATAATTTTAAATAATTTGAATGAGGAATATGTATGTGAGACTTTAATTGTAAATATTCTCAATTATGATAAAATACGAGAGATATTAGCTTATGGATTAAAGATTCCAAGAATAGATAATCTAGTTGAGTTGTTGAGATCCTCAACAGATCATTGAGAGATTTTAGGATTATTTGAGTGATATATGGAGAAGATCATGGATTTAGAATAATCCATAACTTGTAATTATTTCTATAAATATAAGCCTGCATATGGGAAATGAGGAGGTAGAGGTAGGTGAGTGAAAGAGTGTGAGTTTGAAGAGAGGCCAAAATTAAGGCCAAGTACTCTGTAAATGTTCTATTTATTAATTAATTATTTGTTGAATTTGGTGAATACGTATGGTGTGAATTTATGTTGTGTGTGCGCTAAGATAGAGAGAGTTATTCTGCAAGTTTATTGTGTGGAGCCTACGGTGTACGTGAATGGAGCAACATTAAGTGTTTCAAGCATTTGGAGAGATGATATCCATGGAATTGCTTGAAAAAAGTGAAATCACTGTGAATTTTTTTGCATTGGAGAAGAGTTGATTGTGGTGTTGCTTCTAGGAGAAAAGTGTGAAGCTTGTTTCTTTTCATCATTTCAACTCTGGGTGGATTTTGTTAGTATTTAGTAATATTAATAACCATGAGGAAGGCAGGATAAAGGATGTCATTGCCAATTTATTGGCTATGGAGAAATCATAGTGAAAGAAAAAATACATAGCATGGTAGAGTTATTTGTCTAATAGTTGAAGGAATTAGATGGTGGAGTTCTCATAAAATCACATCTCAGCTAAGTGTTCTTGTATCATTCATGTTGCATCTTTATCTGGGTGCATTTATTTTGGAACCAAAATTTGACTTGCAGAGGTTCCAAGCCAAGTTTTCTACAATGCTCTTTCTCACAATCTAGAGTGATGTTGGGAAAGGAATCCACCTCTATCTAAAAGTGTAGCCAAAGATGGGCACGTAAAGTTTGATAGAGTTTAAGTGCCTCACAACCTATTTAGAATGATAATGACATGGAGGAATAATTTAAAACTTTTTCTACATCACTATTCTCTATGATCTCAGAGGAGAGTGAGCCAGCATGATTTTATGCATATGCTTGTTACATATTGTTTTGTTTTATTGAATAGAAAAATTATCGATATCTCAGGCGCTGTCCATTAATAGAAAATTCTGGAAGTCGTGGTAGAGATGCAAACTAAGCTATTAGTTTCAAAGTCTCATTTGAGTTCTCATTGAGCTAATCGAGTTGAGAATGGAAGTCGATTTAGTAATATTCCTTGCCTAAATATTGAAGGCTTCGTGATCAAATTGTGGGATTTGAGATAAAATCTAAATGGTTGACCTATTGAAGGACTGGTGAGTCAACGTATGAAGGCCATGGCCAATGATTCAAAGATTCAACGATTCAAGCCTTGAGGCAGAACACTAGAACAGAGTATCCTTTTGGCAGAATTCATGGTTTAGATGGTATGGAATTTATTTCATTGATTTAAAACCAGTTTAGTTATCCGTCTTGAATCCATAATTGAACCATATTGTTGTGTGAGAACTGACTATTATGGAATACATGTTGTGGGTTGGACTGAGTTATGATTATCAGATTTTTTTAAACCTCTGCATAGAGTGTAAGAAAACCCCAATCCAAATGTCTACCTATTGTGGAGGTACACTGTATATAGAGATTTTTTTTATCAGTGGAGAAAACATCAGTGTTAATCTGAGACCGATTTACCCTGCATCGATCGGAGCGTGCAACAGAAGTGTTGGTTGTTGAATGTTTTGCATCATTTTTTTTTTAAGTGGAGACAAAAATTCATGGGTAAAGCAAAGAAAAGGTGATTTTGGTGTTGGTGGCCATATATTTTGGCATCGGAGACTCAGAACCCTCGCTTTGCCCATGAGGGCTACGCTCTGCTATTAGATGTAGAAATCTGCCGTCGCAATGAGACTTGGTTACCACTGCCCATTTTTTTATTCTGAGTAGGTCCAAGGGTTGTAAAAATGTGGGTTTATGCTTCTGGAACCATCCAGCGTGTAAGCCCCCTCCTTCCAGCGCCAGGCCTCTCTCATCCTCATCACTCAGAAACATCTATTCCTACACTCCTCTGCTTGTCACAGACCCTAAAAATTCTATCACAAAATCAATCCACTAAAAACTCCCTCGAATACTAGCACTTGCCTACAATAGAATGTGAGATCACTATAAACTGTGTAGTTATTTTCATGCAGGTAAATATAAAAAAGTAAGTTCTAGATGCTTTGGTGGAGGAATCATACATAAGTTAGAGGCCTTTAACCACTACATACCTACACCTCATCCCTTGGATCATGAATCTGATATCCCCTTCTGAAGCATCATATACCTTGAGAAAAAGAACTATAAACCTCCCCATCCTTCCTATAAATTTATCATAGGATTGAAGGAATAGAGGGGACTTGGATTTGCAGACATATGCTCCTAGTTTTGGTTTGAAGGGTTTGTCATCAAGGGAAGGGAAGGAGACCATTGGAAGAGGCTTGTGACATAAAGGAAATGAGGTTGTAGGCTTGTTTTCCTTTCATTTCGATAAAAATTAATTGTTCTTTCCTAACTTCATCTACTTTTTATGTTATTAGTGAGATTCCTTGATCACTCACATGGTTTATGGCTGATTATTGATTCAATTATATATTGTATGCTAAATTATGGATTTCATTTACCTTTGATTTTATATGTGAGATTATTTTATCCCTTTGAATGTTTTTGTCTATGAATATCTCTTTTAGAGTGTCATGGAGAAGCTATGGAAAGCATTCGGAAAATCTTTAAGATATTCAGGGAAAGCTAGGTGTGGAAATTAATAAAAGGATTTCTACAAGAACTTTGTTAATAGGTAAGTGATCCTTCACATACTACATGTTTTATGTTTTAGTTATAAGGTAATGAAAGGTAGCAATTATTTTCTTGTTTGTTACTAGTATTCCTTACGAATCTAGGGAGATCTCTCTTGTCCGCTAGAGGGGTTTTTCCGTATAACAATATGGATAATTCCAACCAAGTTAAGGACTTCCACATACCACCCAACTATAGATTGGGACTAAACCAAATATTTAATTCATCCCAATAACCCCCATAAATTATTCCGAGCATGAATGTGGGATCTCATGGGATAAATAAAAACATAAAAAAATAGGGAATCTAGAGGTTAAACCACCTCCACCATCAAGTCATAGTGATCTCACTTAAACTGGTCCGGAGATCACGAAACCAATACAAGCTTGAATGTATGAGGATTTCTTCACCATACCCATGATAATTTTCCTGTCTCCACCCACCTCTCAAGAAATTCCTTGAGAAAACCATCTCCACCCTCAACCCTTGGGATTTTTCTACGAACACCTCAACAAGATCAAGAATCTATGGGCAATCCAAATCTCAACCAAATAGAAACCCACTACCTCTTGGATATCCATTAAATGGAATAGGAAAGGTTCTACACCATTGGCATTCCAAGTAAATATCATTCCAATGACAACAAAATAACTTATAAACCAATGCAAGGACTATGAATTCAAATCCCAAAAAGATAAATCAAACATGAAACCTGTTATTTGTAAAATACTCTTATTGGATGATGTTCCAATCTTCTTCTTGTGTTCTTGCACTCACTTTCTTTTCCTTTCTTATTGTTTTATTTCTTGCTTTTTTCTTCCTTGTGTGAAAGTGCTATATCTCTTTCTATAATTTCTCTCCCCTCTTTTCCTCTCTTGTGTAACTGAGAATGCTTGAATTTCCAAGAGCATGTTAGAATGTTCTCTCCAATCTGTTCTTTTATTGTTATTTATTTTCCTTTTTCTTCCATTTCCCTTGCATGCATATTCTTGTCTCTTCATCTTCCTTTTGTCCTATTGTCATTATTTTCCTTTGTCTTTGTTGAATTCTAATGCCAATTTCCATAGACAATAATTAATTAACCAAAACTAGCTGCCAATGTAATGTTATTCCCCTCGTTCATCTTGGAATACATGTCCCATGACCTTAGTCTTATTTTTTCCTTTATAATGTCATTTTATGACATGGAATTTTAACTTGGGGCTATTACAAGCCCATCCCCCTTGGGAGAACACCATACCTTGTTTTATTATAACTCTTATGACAAGCAAACTCTGTTGAAACATGGCAAGAATATTGCTTATGCAACTTTATGAAAACAACCTTATATAAAATAAGAAGATTTTATTTAACTAGAAAATTAATAAGGATATAATTCCCGCATTTGATCGACCATTTCCCATGAAGCTTTGTTGAGCCCAAAGTGCTTCCATTGCAATTTAAATTTCTCTATTGTTCGGTTCCGCATGAGATTATTTCGCTATGATACACATTGAGGTTCCAGCTAGAACTCTCCTTTTGGTTCCACCTACAATAAAGACGAATAAATCACATGGTGAACATCCTATACATATCTTTTAAGCAACGAAACATGAAAAAAATCATGGATTTTCACTAGTGGTGGAAAATCAAATATGTATGCCACTGGTACAATCCTTTCAAGGCTCTCAAAAGGTCTACAATACCGACATTCCAACTTGTCACATGACCCAATATTCAAGGAGCTCTTCTTGGGTTTGATATGCAAGTACACATACTCTCCAACCTGAAACTCCTTGAATACTGTATGTTGATTTTCATAACTCTTCTACCTGTCCTCTGCTTCCTTAAAATTATTTTTGATAACCTACATTTCCTACTTCATCTCTCTCAACATATCCAAGCCAATCAATATCCTACTCATTAGATCACTACATATAATAAGAGTATTACAACTCCTCCCATAGAGATCCTAAAATCGACTCATCTTCAAGGATTTTTTATCCCATTATTATAAGAAAAATCCACTAGTAGAAGATATGCCTCCCATTTCCTATGTTGATGCGTGACATTCATTCTCAACACATCTTTAAGGATCCTGTTAATCTTCTCTATCTACCCATATTTTTTAGAATGGTAAGTTGTAATAAAAGTTAGCTCTGTACCCAAGCCTACAAACAATTCCTTCGAGAACATGGATGTGAACTTGGAATCTTTATCTTATATAATCCTCTTGGGAATTCCATGCAACGTCATTATTTCCTTAATGTAGTTCTTAGCCACTTCGTCTAGCTAAATTAATAGACTTTACTGCAGTGAAGTGAGCTGCCTTACTTAACTTCTCAACCATAACCATGATCGAGACATGTTGCCTTGGTTTCCTAGGAAAAAATGTAATGAAACCATGAAAATAACCTCCCATTTGCATTTCGGAATCAGAATAAGCTGGAAAAAACCAACTGAATGCTTCCATGTCTTATCTCTTCAAGTGATCATTATGGTTGTTTCGATTATGAGTGGATTTCCTGCCAAGAAAAACCTTCACTAGACTTAAAAGGATCAGTGAACCCAAGCTCTCTCCCACTAACATTGTAAATTAAAATCCTTATAGAAATTCATAAGAGAAAGGTTTTATTACCTTTTATGTTACATAAAATACATAAAGGCATCATATATATAAGAATGGAAAAGTGTACCATATAACTATTATAAATAAGAAGATAAATATATCCAAGTAACACTAGCCATCTACACGTGAAGAGAATACAACATCTTACTCGTTAAAACGATGTAGGGGAACACCCCCTGATCAGGGTGCCCAACGTCAAACACTGTGAGGCAAGTGGAGGATGGCAGACAAGCGGTGGCATGTGATGAAAGCATCAGAATATATGTCATCATTAATTAGCCTGTAGAGAGAAGGACGGTACTCAGCATACTGGTTAATAATGGTAGAAATGGAATGCCAACGAACCTTGTCAGAGCGACATGGGAAAAAGTGGAAGAGGGGTTTGAGGAAAAAAAAAAAGAGTTGAAGCCAAAACATTCTTCATGTCAGGTGTAGTTGTGGAGTCTTGGAAGGAATTGTTACAGAACACGCTTCGCCAACACGGTTTTGCACTCTGGTTCAGTGGTATGTAGTGGTTCTCGTACCCATCCTTGTTAAATTACCCAACAGTTTTTGTATAGGTCAAAGTAGTGGCGGAATGGGTAGGAATCACAATCGCTCTACTCCCGAGATTTTTCATGAAATCTCTGGCATTGATTTCACCTATAGCATGATTAGAAATCTAAATTCGCTCATCCCTCAGAAGGCTATCCACCCCTGTTTTAGAACTCCTTGTAGAAATTCACTTTTGCAGCTCATTCAAAGTTTCTTGGCTTATATTCTTCATGGTCTGGTGACAAATCAAAGTTGGGCATCTCAATTTTATGAAATCTCATGTATGGAACGCTAGGACAAGTTGAAAGGCCTCTGTCAAGGTTTTGAAACCCATTATTCTAGTAATTAGGTCAGTCAATATTTTAGTTTTGGCTGAAAATGTGAAGTTGGGAAACACTTTTTTCCCTTTTTTGACGTTGAAAATTGTAATTTTCTATGTTTTTTCAATGAAAATTACGCTTTGACATTAAAAAAATATTTGTAGATAATTGTCTTACCTCCATACTCATATTTAAAAATAAATAAAATATTGACATTGTAGGTTTTAACCCTGAACAGAAATTATCTACACACGAATCTTATAACAGAAGATAAACAATAGCGAGAGCATAAAACATAAAATAGATAAACACAGAGATTTTCCCCTGGATCCCAAATCGGGACGACCAGCTTGATTTTTTCATTATATTCCTTTTAGTGTTACAACACATATATATACATGCCAAAGCATACATAAACCCCAATCCATAAACCCCGGATTAGAACATAACCGTAGTTCCCTTGACCGGATCTACAAAAAGACCAGGGGCCGAAAACCATCGTACCCCAATACAATGTGCAAAACCATGCACAAAACCATGGACGCGGACTACCCACCGGAAATTAAGGACCATGCACGTGCTTAGTTGTGGAAAGAATATAACACATACCCAACATTCTCCCACCTTTTTTTTTCTTTCCACAGGGGGTCACAAGAGAGCTTAGTCATTGGCCCAATTCTTCAACACCCATTGTTTCTCTACACCAAGAGAAATTCTGAGTGCTCACAGACTTTGTTAATGTATCTGCAACATTCTTCAAAGTGTCCACCTTTACCAACAACACCCTTTTAGCCTCAACCATATCTCTAACAAAGTGATATTGAACATCAATGTGCTTTGTCTTTGAATAATAAGCAGGGTTCTTAGCCAAGAAAATTTCACTTTGGCTATCACAGTCTATCCTTATAGCTTGCTGTACCAACCCCATACTTGAACACAATCTCTGCAACCAAACTGCTTCCTTGCTTGCATGAGTGGCTGTTATGTATTCTGCCTCTGTAGTTGAAAGCGCCACTACAGACTGTCTTTTACTCATCCAACTGACTACACCTCCAAATAGGCTAAACACATACCCACTTGTAGATCTTCTTTGGTCTAGATCTCCAGCCCAGTCTGCATCAACAAAACCACGAATGTCCAACATTCTTTCCAATCCTGGTCTTCCCTGGTAGCACAAGCCATAATCACTGGTGCCACGTAAATATCTGAAAACCCGCTTCACTGTTGTCCAATGCTCATTCCCTGGGTTTGACATAAACCTGCTCAATACTCCCACTGCATGTGCAATGTCTGGTCTAGTACAGACCATTGCATACATCAGGCTACCCACTGCACTTGCATATAGAACACGAGACATATACTCCTCTTCTTCTTGTATCTTGGGACACTGTTCAGCAGACAGCTTTACACCTACAGGAATAGGAACATTCACCGGTTTACTATCCTGCATATTGAATATCTGTAATATAGTCTTGACATAATTCCTCTGGTTTAACCAGAGCTTCCTCTTTGCCCGATCTCTCTTAATTTCCATGCCTAAAATATAGTTTGCAACACCCAGATCCTTCATGTCGAATTTGGAGAACAGTTGGGTCTTCAAATCTTGGATAATTTCTTTGTCATTTCCAATCAACAACATATCATCCACATACAAGACCAAATAAATAACATGGCCACCAATTAGTTTAAAATAAACACAGTGATCCTCCTTGCTTCTGGTGAAGCCAAGTCCCCGTATATAGGTATCAAATTTCTAATACCACATCCTTGGTGACTGTTTTAACCCATACAGAGACTTCTTCAACCTGCATACCAGTTCTTTCTTACCCTTCACCATAAAGCCTTCAGGTTGGTTCATGTAGATCTCCTCTTCTAGATCCCCGTGAAGAAATGTTGTCCTCACATCCATCTGTTCTATCTCAAAATCAAATGCAGCAGCAACAGATAAAAGTAATCTAATAGAAGTAACTTTGGCAACAGGAGAAAAAATATCACCAAAATCAATTCCCGGCACCTGGGAATAACCTTTTTCTACCAACCGAGCTTTGTATTTCTCCACCTTGCCTTATACATTCATCTTCTTCTTAAACACCCATTTGCTCCCAATGGGCTTCCTTCCAGCCGGCAACTCCACCAGATCCCATGCCTCATTTTTGTGCAAGGATGCCATTTCATCAACCACGGCCTCCTTCCATAGTTTTCCATCCTCTGAATCTACTGCCTCCCTGACAGTTCTGGGTTCATCATCAGTTATAGTTAAGGCAAAACCTGAATAGAAAGCAGATGGACTATACCTTTCTAGTTGCCTTCTTTCCCGAACCGATCTTCTCAAAGCTGGAGTTTGTGGCTCTTCTTCTTCTGAGTCTTCTTCTATTGTAGAGTCTAATTCATCCTCCTTTAGCTCAAACTCTATCTTCTCAGGTTCCTTTGGTAGGACTTCATGTTTAATAACATCTTTCACTTCTCTAAACACCACATCTCGGCTGTACACAACCTTCCTTATTTCTAGGTTCCAAAGCTTGTAACCCTTTAAACCATCCTTATTCCCAATAAAGATGCACCTTTCATATTTATTATCCAACTTGGTCGTTTTCTCCTTTGGAACATGTACATATGCATCACATCCAAATACCCTTAGATGTGAAATAGAGGGTTTCTTACCAGTCCATACCTCATGTGGGGTCTTATCCTCCAACGCTGATGAAGGTGATCTGTTAACTAAGTAACATGTAGTCTCCACTGCCTCTGCCCGGAATTCTTGTCCTAACTCGGTACCACTGAGCATGCTTCTTGCCTTTTCCATCAGTGTTCTATTCATTCTTTCTGCAACTCCATTTTATTGAGGTGTGTATGGAGTAGTCTTCTGCCGTGCTATACCACACTTCTTACAGAACTCTTGAAATTCCTTCTTGCAGAACTCCCCACCATTATCTGTCCTCAAAGCCTTTATCTTCTTCTCTGTCTGGTTTTCCACCAGAGCCTTAAATTATTTAAATTTGTCAAACACTTCAGATTTCTTCCTCAAGAAATATATCCATGTATTCCTTGAGAAGTCATCTATGAATGAAACATAGTACACAGAATTTCCCAGTGATGGAACTGACACAGGCCCAAACACATCACTGTGCACAAGTTATAATATCTTGTTTGCCCTATTAGCACCAGAAGGAAAACTCACCCAATTCTGCTTCCCATATACACAATGTTCACAGAAATCGAAATCCAGAGAAAAATTACACATACCTTATACAATACCATCTCTATGTAGTATCCAAAGGCCCTTCTCTCCAATATGTCCAAGCCTTTGATGCCATAGCATGGTCTTTTCTCCAGAGATAGCTAGACTTTCCGTCCCACTTTCAGGAACCACAGAATTGTTACACCCATCAATAACAGTGCTACCTTGTAGCTTGTACAGAGTTCCAGTCCGAACTCCCCGCATTAATACCAGTGCTCCCCGAACCATCTTGCAGGCATCTTTCTCGAACACTGTTTTTACACCTCCATCATCCATCTTGCTTACAGAAATCAGATTTCTGGCCAATGCAGGAATATGCAGAACACCGGGAAGTGTTCTAATCCTTCCACCTTTTAGCTTCAGCTTGAACTTTCCACGTCCAACGATTCTGGCCTTCCTATCATCCCCTAGGAAGACATCACCACCATCATATTTCTCATACTCGCAGAACCACTCCCTATGGGGAGTGAAGTGAAAGGATGCACCTGAGTCAATCAACCATGACTCATGATCTACATGTGTATTTGAAGAAGAAGCCAAATACACATCCCACCTTCATCCGAGGTGGTTTTTGCCTCTACAGAAGGACCTTCATCAGATCCCTTTCCTTTCTCAGGAGCTTTAGATCTGCATTCCTTTTTGTAGTGCCCTTCCTTTCCGCATTTCCAGCACACCTTTACAAAATTTCCAGGAGATTTAGATCTCCCTCTAGATTTATATCTCCCACTCGAAACCTTATTCTTGTTTCTGTTCTAGGACCTTCCTCGTACAGATAAGGCATCTCCATTCTGACCCTTCATATTTCTCCGTCTCATTTCCTCCGACAGCAAGGCTGAGACAATGTCATCAAAATTCAAGGTAGTTGTATTGCTACCTATTGCAATAACCAGACTGTCCCACGAGTCTGGTAGAGAGCACAACAAACTGATGCACTTATCTTCATCTGAAATTTTAATATCAATAGATGACAGCTGACTTACCACAGTATCGAAGGCGTTCAGATGCTCTGTCACTGAGTCTCCATCCTTCATCCTCAGGTTATACAAATTTTTCCGCATGAACAACTTATTCACTAGAGACTTAGATTGGTACAAAGTCCCAAGTTTTTCCCACAAATTCTTCGCCATAGCCTCCCCAGATACATTCAACAATACTGAATCTGAGACACACAACCGTATTGTGCTCTTAGCCTTTCGATCCAGTTTCTTCTTGTCTTCATCTGACATGTCCGTTGGTTTAGTACCTTGATCTACCGCAATCCACTAATCTTTATCCACCAGCAGATCCTCCATCTTGAGCTTCCACAACTCAAAACTCTGACCATTAAATTTCTCGATCTCTATCTTTCCGCCGCTCGCCATCTTCTTTCACCACAAGAATCGATCCCACAAATCTCCCACTGAACAGGGTCTACCTCAGGCCCGAACAAAAAACCCTCAGCAGCAAAGGCGTCCCCTTGAAGCCGAAACAACTCCGATACCAAATGTAGGTTTTAACCCTGAACAGAAATTATCTACACACGAATCTTATAACAGAAGATAAACAATAGCGAGAGCATAAAACATAAAACAGATAAACACAGAGATTTTCCCGTGGATCCCAAATCGGGACGACCAGCTTGATTTTTTCATTATATTCCTTTTAGTGTTACAACACATATATATACATGCCGAAGCATACATAAACCCCAATCCATAAACCCTGGATTAGAACACAACCGTAGTTCCCTTGACCGGATCTACAAAAATACCAAGGGACGAAAACCATCGTACCCCAATACCATGTGCAAAACCATGCACAAAACCATGGACGCGGACTACCCACCGGAAATTAAGGACCAAAAATTTTCGCCGGGGCGCTGCCCCGGACCCCGACAGGGGGGGGGGGGCTGCCGCCCCCCCTGTGACCCCCCCGTTGCACCCAACATAAAGGGGGGGCTATCGCCCCCCCGCGCGTGCTTAGTTGTGGAAAGAATATAACACATACCCAACAGACATATAGAGGGGTAAATTTGTTGTTTACTAATTGCATATACTTGAAATTTTCAAGAAAACATAAATAGTCACTTTTTGAACCCTAACTTTTTTTAGGGAAGGTTATTCATTTTTTGGAAATAAACCATATCATCATAATTTTCATATATTGCACTAGTGAAATGACTATTTTTCGGTAATTTTCAGATTAAATCTCTATTTTTTTATTATTTTTGAAATCGACGAAGACAAAAAAATGGTGATGTTTCAGTACATTTTATGAACCCTATATTTTCTTTCAATGTGATCGTCAATAAGAAAAATGAGAGTACTCTTCTGAAGTAGACAGGGAGACGAAATGCAATATGATTTTTCTAAATTTTTTGGTATCGTCATTTTAAAATTATTAAATTTTCATTCAGTGCAATTTTCCGAACAATGAAATTCCACAGTGACACACTTTAGTAAAAAATTAATAACAAATTGAAATTTTTAATGAAAATCCACAAATATTACATCATCGGAAACTAGATTTAGAGATGAATCTAATGGTACCTAGTCCGAAATATAACATTTTGTTTTTGTAGGTGTTCCACCCCTCCAAAGTTGCAGGTTCCTAAAAACTGCAGAATTTTCTCGGTTTTTCGTTGACCAGAAACTCTCGGTCGAGATAATTTCTCGAGGGAGACATTTTTTAAACTCTCAACCGAGAGTTTAAAACACCACAAGTTAAGTTTAACCATGCAACTAAATAGATATTAATTTTAATATTAAAATGAAACATATACAAACCAACTAAACTACTTAATAAATATTAATTTTTAATATTAAAACTAAACAATAAAAAAATATTATTATCAACCACATGTATGTATCCATCACATGTAAATGCCATATTAAATGTATTTTCACACATCAAATTATAATATTAAAATGAAAATTACTAAATAAATATTAGTTTTATACCACTGAACTAAATTAAATAAATATTACGGTATTTTATTCATATAAGAAACCGGTACTTGCCACATATAAGGGTTCCTGATAAGGCTATTGTTGATATTTAAATGTAGAAAAATAATTGTAAAAGAAATATCTACCTCTCTACCTATTACTCACTTGTCACGTGAATTGTATGAACGAACATATATATAGAACTCTTGTACGAGAGTTTCTGCCCAATGTAAACTCTCGTTCGAGAGTCTCTGCTCAACGTAAACTCTCAGGCGCAAACTCTCAGGCGCAAAGTTTGTACATCTTTCGAACAAGAGTTTAGTTGCACGGTTAAATTTAACCTGTGGTGTTTTAAACTCTCGGTAGAGAGTTTAAAAAATGTCTCGCTCGAGAAATTATCTCGACCGAGAGTTTTTGGTCAATGAAAAACCGAGAAAATTCTGCAGTTTTAAGGAACCTGCAACTTTGGAGGGGTGGAACACCTACAAAAACAAAATGTTATATTTTGGACTAGGTACCATTAGATTCATCTCTGAATCTAAATTCTGATGATGTAAGAATTGTGGATTTTCATTAAAAATTTCAATTTGTTATTAATTTTTTACTAAACTGTGTCACTATGGAATTTCATTGTTCGGAAAATTGCACTGAATGAACATTCAATAACTTTAAAATGACGATACCAAAAAATTCAGAAAAATCATATTGCATTTCCTCTCCCTCTCTAATTCAAAAGAGTAATCTCATTTTTATTATTGACGATGACATTAAAAGAAAATCTAGGGTTCATAAAATGTACTGAAACATGACCCTTTTTTTGTCTTTGTCCATTTCAAAAAATAATAAAAAATAGTGATTTAATCTGAAAATTACCGAAAAATAGTCAGTGCACTAGTGCAATATATGCAAATTATGATGATATGGTTTATTTCCAAAAAATGAATAACCTTCCCTAAGAAAAAGTTAGGGTTCTAAAACTGACTATTTATGTTTGCTTGAAAATTTCAAGTATATGCAGTTAGTAAACAACAAATTTACCAAAAACATAGAAAATCACAATTTTCAACGTCAAAAAAGGGAAAACTTTGTTTCCCAACTTCACATTTTCACCCCTAGGGGTGAAAATGTGAAGTTGGGAAACAACTTTTTCCCTTTTTTGACGTTGAAAATTGTGATTTTCTATGTTTTTTCAATACCCTTTGACATAAAAACAAGATTTGTAGATAATTGTCTTACCTCCATACTCATATTTTTTTTTTTAAATATTGACATATAGAGGGGTAAATTTGTTGTTTACTAACTGCATATACTTGAAATTTTCAAGCAAACATAAATAGTCACTTTTTGAACCCTAACTTTTTTTAGGAAAGGTTATTAATTTTTTTGAAATAAACTATATCATCATAATTTGCATATATTGCACTAGTGCACTGACTATTTTTCAGTAATTTTCAGATTAAATCACTATTTTTTATTATTTTTTGGGTGGGCGAAATTTGAGGAATTAAATGTTTGACATTTATGAATTTTAGATTTTATTTCAGTAGATGCGTTAATGAAAATCCTCTTGGAAGTGAAGGAAATGCAATATGATTTTTCTGAATTTTTTGGTATCGTCATATTAAAGTTATTGAATTTTCATTCAATGCAATTTTCCAAACAATGAAATTCCACAATGACACTGTTTAGTAAAAAATTAATAACAAATTGAAATTTTTAATGAAAATCCACAAATCCTACATCATCAAAAACTGGATTAAGAGATGAATCTAATGGTACCTAATCCAAAATATAAAATTTTGTTTTTTTAGGTGTTCCACCCCTCCAAAATTGTAGGTTCCTGAAAACTGCAGAATTTTCTGGGTTTTTCGTTGACCAGAAACTCTCGGTCGAGATAATTTCTAGGGCGAGTCATTTTTTAAACTCTCGACCAAGAGTTTAAAACACCACAGGTTAAATTTAACTATGCAACTAAACTCTTGTCTGAAAGTTATACAAACTCTTGGCCGAGAGTTTGTGCCCGAGAGTTTACGTTGAGCAGAGACTCTAGAACGAGAGTTTACGTTGGGCAGAAACTCTCGTACAAGAGTTCTATATATATTTTTGTTCATACTATTCACGTGACAAGTGAGTAACAGGCAGAGAGTTAGGTGTTTATTTTACAATTATTTTTCGACATTTAAATATCAACAATAGCCTTATCAGGAACCCTTATATGCGCCAAGTACCGGTTTCTTATATGAACAAAATACCGTAATATTTATTTAATTTAGTTCGGTGGTATAAAACTAATATTTATTTAGTACTTTTCATTTTAATATTATAATTTGATGTGTGCAAATACATTTAATATGGCATGTACATGTGATGCAGACATACATGTGGTTGATAATAATATTTTTTTATTGTTTAATTTTAATATTAAAAATTAATATTTATTTAGTAGTTTAGTTGGATTGTATATGTTTCATTTTAATATTAAAATTAATATCTATTTAGTAGTTTAGTTCCTTTATATAAACTTAATTTTAATATTAAAAATTAATATTTATTTAGTATTTTAGTTGGTTGGTATATGTATAATTTTAATACTAAAAATTAATATTTATTCAGTAGTTTAGTTGGTTTGTATATGTTTAATTCTAATATTAAAATTTAATATTTATTTAGTAGTTTAGTTGGTTTGTATAAAATTAAAAATTAATATTTATTTAGTAATTTAGTTAGTTTGTATAATTTTAATATTAAAAAATAATATTTATTCAGTAGTTTAGTGGGTTTGTATATGTTTAGTTTTAATATTAAAATTTATTATTTAAATAGAGGTGAAAATGTGATGTCGGGAAACACTTTTTTCCCTTTTTTGACGTTGAAAATTGTAATTTTCTATGTTTTCTCAATGCAAATTACGCTTTGACATAAAAACAAGATTTGTAGATAATTGTCTTAGCTCCATACTCATATTTTAAAAAAAAAAATGCTGACATATAGAGGGGTAAATTTGTTGTTTATTAACTGCATATACTTGAAATTTTTAAGCAAACATAAATAGTCACTTTTTGAACCCTAAATTTGTTTAGGGAAGGTTAGTCATTTTTTGGAAATAGACCATATCATCATAATTTGCATATATTGCACTAGCGTACTCACTATTTTTCGGTAATTTTCAGATTAAATCACTATTTTTTATTATTTTTTGAAATGGACGAAGACAAAAAAATGGTCATGTTTCAGTACATTTTATGAACCCTAGATTTTATTTCAATGTGATCGTCAATAAGAAAAATGAGAGTACTCTTTTGTAGACAGGGAGAGGAAATGAAATATGATTTTTCTGAATTTTTTGGTATCGTCATTTTAAATTTATTGAATTTTCATTCAGTGTAATTTTCTGAACAATGAAATTCCCCAGTGACAAAGTTTAGTAAAAAATTAATAACAAATTGAAATTTTTAATGAAAATCAACAAATCTTACATCATCAGAAACTAGATTAAGAGATGAATCTAATGGTACCTAGTCTGAAATATAAAATTTGTCTTTGTAGGTGTTCCACCCCTCCAAAGTTGCAGGTTCCTAAAAAAATGCAGAATTTTCTCGGTTTTTCATTGACCAGAAACTCTCAGTCGAGATAATTTCTTGGGCGAGACATTTTTTAAACTCTTGATCGAGACTTTAAAACCCCACAGGTTAATTTTAACCATGCAACTAAACTCTCGTCCGAAAGTTGTACAAACTCTCGGCCGACAGTTTGCGCTAGAGAGTTTACGTTGAGCAGAGACTCTCGAACGAAAGTTTATGTTGGGCAGAAAATTTCGTACAAGAGTTCTATATATATATTCGTACATACTATTCACGTGACAAGTGAGTAATAGGCAGAGAGATAGGTATTTATTTTACAATTATTTTTCGACATTTAAATATTAACAATAGCCTTATTAGGAACCCTTATATGCGCCAAGTACCGGTTGCTTATATGAACCAAATACCATAATATTTATTTAGTTTAGTTTGGTGGTATAAAACTAATATTTATTTAGTACTTTTCATTTTAATATTATAATTTGATGTGTGCAAATACATTTAATATGGCATGTACATGTGATGTAGACATACATGTGGTTGATAATAATATTTTTTTATTGTTTAATTTTAATATTAAAAATTAATATTTATTTAGTTGTTTAGTTGGTTTGTATATGTATAATTTTAATATTAAAATTAATATCTATTTAATAGTTTAGTTCCTTTGTATAAACTTAATTTTAATATTAAAAATTAATATTTATTTAGTAGTTTAGTTGGTTTGTATATGTATAATTTTAATACTAAAAATTAATATTTATTCAGTAGTTTAGTTGGTTTGTATATGTTTAATTTTAATATTAAAATTTAATATTTATTTAGTAGTTTAGTTGGTTTGTATAAAATTAAAAATTAATATTTATTTAGTAGTTTAGTTAGTTTGTATAATTTTAATATTAAAAATTAATATTTATTTAGTAGTTTAGTTGGTTTGCATAAATTTAATTTTTATATTAAAGATTAATATTTATTTAATAATTTATTTGGTTTGTATAAGTTACCATTGTTGTCATGTTTTGAATCTAAATTTTTAACAGACTTCAAAAAGAATTATAATGAAAATATCTCATGCTTTTTTCATTCAAACCATAAGTTAGAAAATGGTGATATTCTAATATAAATAAATAAAAGAACGAGAAGAAATAAGTGAAGGGATGGATACACACCAACACCCTGGCACCTGTACATGATTTTGGGGGAGAAAATATTTGGGTGTTTTTAATAATAACAAGACCCTCGGGCGAGAGTTAAAATAATTCTAGGTCGAGAGTTTTAGAACTTTCATTCGAGAGTTTATCCAAGAGTTTATGTAAATAAAACTCTCGAACGAGAACATACTTAACTCTCGTCCGAGAGTTTTTTAACTCTGGTCAAGCTCAATCTAACTCTCACGCGACACTTTAAAAATGTCTCCGAGGAGAAATTGAGTTGACTATTTTCTCGAACGAGAAATTAAAAATTTCACACAAATTTTGGCCATCCACCAAAAAGTGTTCCAAACTTCGAGATTTCACCTAGGGGATTTTCAGGCTGTTGAATCCATATATACCTCAAGTTTTTCCACGGGAGAAAATCCAACAAAAACTCGAAAATAATAGCATTAAGGACAATTCCTAAATTATAAAAATAATTAATATTTGAAATATGATATAATTTTTTGTATTAATAAAATTAATTATAATAAAAGAATAGTTAAAATAATAATTAGATAATAGTAAGGGAAATATATTTATTAATTAAATTTTTCAATGTAATTTTTTTACGTAAAGCATTTCAGGGGTACAATCATCAGTTATGTAGAAGATCCGGTCTTTCAATATCACCCAAAAATGGTTTAACTATCTAGCCCATTCCTATATAAATGGTAACACTACAAATGAAGATGCCATTTTATGGTTATAGGCTGTAATTTCTAGAAAAATAAATTATTTACAATGCTTACAAATATGAAATATTTATTAAAAATAAGATTTACTTTTATTAAAAGATGTAAATGGGAGCGAGAAGAGAGGAGATCAACAAAATATTTTGGTAGGTTTTTATCACTATAAATTTTAATTAAATTATTATAAACTATAAAAATTAATTAATATCTCAAATATGATATAATTTTTTATATTAATAAAATAAATTATAATAAAATTCACAAATAATTATCACCCAAAATGGTATATGGTTATTGTGAACACAATAATGGTGCAATATTTTTCTCTCTATTCAATTGGTAGTGGTGTACTTTGGTAGTGGTGTACTTGAATTTTTTTGCATTTTTTTACTACACAAAAATACATTTGTATATGCAGATGTTTGATAATAATATCATTGGAAAGGGTATGTGAGATAAGTAAGAATATAGGTATTGATGAGTACAAAAAATAGTATTATGTACAAATATCAAATATCTATTAAAATTAAGGGTTACTTTTATTAAAAGATGTAATGGGAGTCGGAAGAGAGGAGCTCAACAAAAGATTTTGGGAGGTTTTTATCACTATATATTTTAATTAAAATAATTGTAAAATATAAAAATTAATTAATATCTCAAATATGGTATAATTTTTTATATTAATAAAATCGATTATAGTAAAATACATATCACCCAAAATGGTATATGGTTATTGTGAACACAATAATGGTACAACATTTTTCTGTCTGTTCAGTTGGTTGTGGTGTACTCCAATTTTTTGGCATTTGGTTAATACAGAAAAATACATTTGTATATGCACATGTTTGATAATTACGTCATAAGGCATCACTATTTGAAAACAACTCTCCTATGTGCATCGTGTCATAATCTGGAACTATTATATTATATGTTAGACGAGTAAAACATATTCATCCATTGCATGAAAAGGAAAAGGTAGTTGCAAATATTTAGTTTACAATGCACTTATGGAGGGTTTCTATGGATTCTTATTAGCTTGGCCATTTAGAATTCCATGAGATTACAAGATGGAATGCAGCAGCTGCTTCTGCAGTAGCTCCTGAATGTGGCAATTTCTTCTCCTGGTGTAGTATTCTATGTCATAGACGATAATTGCCAAAAACTTACAGACGATGGGGTAGTTGCGTACATTCAAAAGGTAAGCTTGAATTTATTTCAAGGTAGAGAAAAAAATTCGTAAATGTTTCTGTTTCTAAAGAGAAGTCCCCACTTTAGCTTCTATGTGACCTTGATCATTCATTCAATGTGCACAGATAAATTTCAATTAGGTGGAGATGTGTATTAATATGCGCGACTCTCAACCCTACTGCTGTAGAAGAGCGCTCACATCTGTCAGTCCTTTTGGTTAAGGGTTTGAATCTCAGAGAAGAAGTTTGCCACTTCACATTTGGAGTTCACTTCTCTTTATTATTTTTTCATTTTTTTGGCAAGGACTCTGCTTGGAGTTTGAACATTTCAGTATCTGCTAGTAAGACTCGGTTTCTTGTGAATGCGAGAAATAATGACAGGTACAAGAAAATATGCATTTGCAACCCTCTTGGTTGTTATTATGATGATGATGGGAGCAACGAAAGCATCAGAGGTTAAGGTAGCTTCCCCCAGTAAAACAATGGAGGTAGGGGCTTCTTTAATGACTGCCCTATGGAATATACCTATAAGATCGTTAATTTTTTGCATCTGCATTTTTTATGTCAATATGGATTCTCGGTCCAGCTCATATCTCATCTGAAAAAAATCAAAAAAACCCAAACTCTCTCATCTGAAAAAAAACAAAGCCAAACTCTCCTTCAAGTTCAAGGCTAGCAATAGCAAAAAAAACCAAACTCTCATGCAAGTTCAAGGCTGGCAGTAGCAATTTTAGGTAATCCCTTTGATTCCATTAGCAAACAAATCAAGACTTTATTTTAAGAAAATGTTGGAATTTATGATAATTCCAGAACAAACACAGAGAGAGTAATACTCTCCTTCAAACACAAAGAATAAAAAATTTTATCACTGCCAGACAGAGATTGCATAAAAGCTTTCTATTCCATTAACTGTAAAAATCTATTACAAAATTTTGGTCTTCCTCCTCTGAGGGATTACACAGTAACTGCTACAAACGGAATGCTTAAAATGCTCTATCTCTATTACAAAAAATACAATTTGTCTTTCATATCTTGCTTTCGGGAACACTCACTATCTTTTTCAATACATTGCTATGTATATAAAATTACATTCACATCTCTTTCATTTATCCTTCGGGCTCTTTACACATAGAGCGCAGTGCGTATATTAACCAACATAACAAAAGGACTTTAAAACAAAAGTATAACATATATTATATATATATTATAACTTTAATGTTTATAATATATATATATAGATATATATAATGTTCGCATACATATGAATAAGGTCAACATGACTTATCATTGCACGATAACATAAAAAATTTTATAACGTAAAACATTAACAAAACTTTAAAAAAAACTTCCGCCTAGACTTCAAACGACAATGAACTATATTTCATAAAATTTCACATCACAAATCTGCATGACGTAATCCGGGGCAAACTCTGCGCGATAGCCCTCCCATTGGTCGAGAGATGGGGCCCACGGATTCCAACCAAAATATAAGCCATGTTTTATGAAAAGTTCGCGTAAAAAATGTGGGTGCTAACGTTAGGCCCATTTGTAACGCAAAAACAATTAAATCCAATTTGTAGAAAGGTTTTGGGTCCAGTTTCTGGGTTGGTGACGTAGGCACCAAAACTGTGCGATAACGTAGGATTGGTCCATGTTGCCTATCCGTTGGTGGTTGGACCACTACTCTCATGGCCCAACTTAAAAATTAAACCAAAATTTTCTGTGTTAAAATAAAAGCTCTGTTTTCTATATAAAAGGACTGTAAGGGTTTTAAAAATGACTATGAAATGCAAATAGCAAGCGGCATTAGACAGGGTTTTTCAAAACAAAAATAGAAGGCGGTGTTTTGATTGCACAGCGATTGAAGTTAACACTTCAACACTCGCCCTTAAGTTCAACTGCTAGGTTATCAGTCATATCCATGCATTTCCTCAAATATTCAAAGCTTTTTTGCCCCAATGGCTTTGTCAGTATATCTACAAATTTCTCCTGAGTCTTGCAATGTTTTAAAATAATTTCTCCATTGTTCGCTAACTCTCTGATGTAGTGAAACTTAGCATTTATGTGCTTTGTCCTTCTATGAAACACATAATTTTTAGACAATGCTATGGTTGAGCTATTGTCACAATAAATCATTGTGCCTTTTACCTATTCTTGACATAAACTCCTCAACATTCTCCTCATCTACATTGCTTGACATGTTGCTATTGTAGCTGCCACATACTCTTCCTCTACTGTAGACAATGCTACAATAGGCTGCTTTTTAGAAGCCCATGAAATAGCTTTTGAACCCATATGAAAAACATAATTGGATGTACTTTTCCAGTCATCTACACTTCCATCCCAATCACTGTTAGTGTATCCAATTAACTCAGAATTTTCTGAAGTAGTATACAAAAAACCATACTTTTTAGTTCCTTTCACATACCTCGGAATTCTTTTTGCTACCTGCCAATGTGCTTCTTTTGGCCTCTCCATGAATCTGGAAATTAAACTAACAACATGCATAATATAAATCCTAGTTGCAGTCAAACACATAAGGCTGTCAACTATGCTCTTGTATAAACTAGGATCAAAATCCTTGTTGTTGTCCTCTTTGCTGAGTTTCAATCCCATTACTGTGGGTGTTATTCCTTCCTTGCAATCCTGCATGTTAAATATTTACAAAAATTCATTTACATACTTAGCTTGAGAAATTAAAATCTTATTTTCATTTTTCTCTACTTCTATTCCTAAGAAGTATTTCAGCAAGCCCATATCAGTCATCTCAAATTCATCTTTCATGATCTTTTTAAAATTTTCAATGAGGTAATCATCATTACCTATGAAGATCACATCATCAACATATAAAACAACAATCAACATCTTACCATATTTCTCCTTGATGTATAGTGTGGGTCCTCCTTCACACTTTTCAAACCCATTTTCTAGTAGATAGGAATCTATCCTACTGTACCATGCTCTTGGTGCTTGTTTCAGCCCATAAAGAGCTTTCTTCAATCTGCAAACTTTATGTTCTTGGCCCTTTTTCTCATAGCCTAGAGGTTGTTCAATATAAACCTCTTCCATTAAAAATCCATTTAGAAATGCTGATTTTACATCCATTTGATGAACCTTCCATTTGTATTGTGCTGCTATAGACAACACTACTCTCACTGTTTCCATTCTTGCAACTGGTGCCAAAGTTTCTTCATAGTCTCTCCCATGTTGCTGCTTATATCCTTTGACCACATGTCTGGCCTTGTGCCTTTCAATATTACCTTTAGCATTGATTTTTGTCTTGTAGACCCATTTTACTCCAATGACTTCTTTACCTTCTGGGAGTTCAACCAAATCCCATGTTTTATTTCTTTCGATGACATTAATTTCTTCATCCATAGCATCTATCCATTTTATATCTTTTATAGCTTCTTCAAAGTGAATAGGATCATCAAAATGACAATATAAAACAAATAAAGAGCTAATACCTTCATTTGCTGCCTCTTGCTCATAAATGTCATTTAAATTTCTGAATCTTGTTCCTCTTTCATTTGGTGTACATGTGCTTGAATTAGCACTTAAATCAGCTCCTTGTGATGTGCTTGGAGAAGCACTCTCATTACTTCTCAAGGGTGTTCATACTCCAACTTGTGGTGTTCCTTGCTGCCATTGTGTTGGTGGAGGTAGTGGTGCTAATGATTGATGCATTTCAACAATATCATTCTCATTTTCATCATGAGATAAACAACTCTTTACATTGACTGTTTTCTCAATGCTTCCATTCCGAGCTTCTTCTTCAATGAACTAAACATCTCTACTCACAATAAATTTCTTGGTGGATGGATTATACAACCTGTAAGATTTGGATTCCTCACTGTATCCAATAAAAATATATTTCTCCCCCTCACTGTCCAACTTCTTCCTTAGCTGATCTGGAATGTCTGCATAAGCCACACAACCAAAAACTTTCATGTGGGTGACTCCCTGTTTTATCCCACTTTGTGCTTCTTCCGAAACTTTATTCATCACTTCTTTTGTTGGGAATCTATTTAGTACATATGCTGCACAATGTATAGCTTTAGCCCAATAATCATTTGGCAAATGTTTTTCCTTTAGCATACTCCTTACCATATCCATGATTGTCCTATTTTTTCTTTTGGCAACACCATTTTGATGTGGTGTATTCCTTGTTGTAAATTGCTTGTGTATGCCATTTTGTCTGCAAAAGAGCAGAAATTATTTAGAGATATACTCACCTCCTCTATCAATCCTGAAGACCTTGATATTCTACCCACTTTGGTTCTCAACAAGTGCTTTAAAATTGCAGAATTTTTCAAACACTTCACTTTTATATTTCAAAAAATAAACCCAAGTTTACCTTGTGAAATTGTCAATAAAAGTTAACATATAGTGGCTGCTTGCAAGAGATGGTGTTTGCATTGGTCCACACAAATCTGAGTGGACAATTTCTAAGGGTGTCTTTTCCCTTATGCTTTTCCCTGATGGAAAACTTTCTCTGTGTTGTTTACCCAAGATACAACCTTCACATAGGCTGTCTGGTTTCTCAATCAATGGTAATCCTCTTACCATTACTTTCCTACGTAACAAATTAAGACCTCCAAAGTTGAGATGTCCAAATCTCAAGTGCCATAACCAATTCTTATCTTTTGCTTCTCTTTGGAAAGCCTCTTGTGTCGCTACTGCCATTTCTTGTCCATTCTTCAAATCTTCCCTCATCTTGAGAGGAAACATTCTGTTCCTTGTCATTCTTATTTCAGAAATACATTGTTTGCTTGGTGGTTTATCCATGATGGTTCATACATCATATTCAAAGAAAACATTGTAGCCCTTTTGAATGAGCTTCCCAATGCTTAACAAATTACATTTCATACCTGGTACATAATTTACATCAGATATGCTCTTCTTTTCTCCTTTCTTTGTCAAGACATTTACTATGCATTTTCCTGTGACAAAAACCTTACTTTGTGTTCCCAATGTGACTTGAGACTTCACATTTTCATCTAACATAGAAAACATAGCAATGTTTCCTGTCATATGGTTGCTACATCATGAATCTACAAACCATAAATCTTCACTCTTTTCCTCAACCATATTACATGCTAAAATCAATTTATCTTGGCTGATATTTTCTCTAGTGAAATTTGCACTGGGTCTATTACCCACATCATTATGTTTCTTCCTACATTCATTCTCATAATGCCCATATTTTTTACAATAATGACACTGGACATTGGATTTTTCATACCTTTTTCCATGAGCATGTTATTGTCCACTTTGTTGGCTGCTGCTTTGGCCTTGGTTCTGATTTTTATTACTGCCCCTTCCTTGACTGTTTGCAGGGCTATTTCTCCCTCCTTTGTTTTGGCTTCTGCCTCTACCTTTTCCTCTGTTATATCCTCTACCTTGATGTCTTCCTCTTCCAAAGGACATTTGGGTCTTGCAGGCATTCTCCAAAGATGAGTTTTTATGTCTACCCAAACTCTGTTCATGAGTCATTAGTGATGCATGAAGCTCATCAACTGAAAATTTTGAGACATCCTTTATCTCTTCTATGGTGGTGACTATAACATCAAACCTTGAGGGTAAGCTCCTCAAAAATTTCTCCACAATCCTTCTTTATTCAAGTTTCTCTCCATGAGACCTTATCTCTGTGACCATCCCAATCACATGTGTGAAGAATGAGTCTATGTTATCAGACTCCTTCATGTAGAGAGTCTCAAAATCTCTCCTCAGTAATTGTAGTTTTGTTGTCTTCACCTTCTCCATACCTTGATAGGATGTCTTGAGAGTATCCCATGCTTCTTTGGATTTCTTAGTTGCTGTTATCGTTGGAAACACACTCTCATGTACTGCTTGATAGAGATAGAAGACGGCTTTAGAGTCCTTCTTATTTCTCTTCAACAAGTCCTTCTCTGCCTGTGTCAAGGCATTAAACTCATTTTCATATATTGGTTCCTCAAAACCATCCTCAACAGGTTCCCATAAGCCTTGAGAGGCAAACAGGGCTCTCATGGTGATTGCCCAATAATTATAGTTCTTCCCATTGAACTGTGGGAGCTGAGAATTTCCAATACTCATGCTTGTGCTGGCTCCTGCTATGCTTAGCACTCTGAACTATGCTTTAAATCTTGACTGTGATTTTTAAAATAAACTGTCTGTCTTCAAACATTAACACAAATTCTTTTTTGAGAAATACCTTGGATTTTAGCTGAGCCTTCACACTGCTGGAGAAACTGCTGCAACAAAAAATCCTTCCTTCAACTTCTTTGACACCTTCAAAGAGCCTGGACTAGCTCTGATACCATGTTGGAATTTATGATAATTCCAGAGCAAACACAAAGAGAGTAATACTCTCCTTCAAACACAGAGAATAAAATTTTTTCTCACTACCAGACAGAGATTGCATAAAATCTTTCTATTCCATTAACTGTAAAAATCTATTACAAGTAAAAATCTATTACAAAATTTTGGTTTTCCTCCTCTTAGAGATTACACAGTGACTGCTACAAACGCAATGCTTAAAATGCTATGTCCCTGTTACAAAAAATACACTCTTTCTTTCATATCTTGCCTTCGGGCACACTTACTGTCTTTTTCAATACACTGTTGTGTATCTAAAATTACATTCACATCTCTTTCATTTAGCATTCGGGCTCTTTACACATATAGCACAGCACGTATATTAACCAACATAACAAAAAGACTTTAAAACAAAACTGTAACATCTATTATATATATATTATAACTTTAATGTTTATAATATATATATATATATATATATATATATATATATAATGTTCGCATACATATGAATAAGGTCAATATGACTTATCATTGCGCGATAACATAAAAACTTTTATAATGTAAAACATTAACAAAAATTTAAAACAAACTTCCACCCAGACTTCAAACCACAATGAACCATATTGCATAAAAGTTTGGATCACAAATCTGCATGACATTATCCGAGGCAAACTCCGTGTGATAGCCCTCCCATTGGTCGAGAGATGGGGCCCGCAGATTCCAACCAAAATATAAGCCATGTTTTATGAAAAGTTCACGTAACAAATAGGGGTGCTGACGTCAAAGCCATTTGTAATGTGAAAACAATTAAATCCAATTTGCAGAAAGGTTTCGGGTCTGGTTTTTGGGTTGCTAACATAGGCAAAAAAACTGCGCGATAATGGGCGATTGGTCCACATCACCTGTGTGTTGGCAGTGGGACCACTAGTCCTGTGGCCCAACTTAAAACTTAACCCAAAATTTCCCGCGTTCAAATAAAAGCTTTGTTTTCTATATAAAAGGACTGTAAGGGTTTTAAAAATGACTATGCAATGCAAATAGCAAGCGGCGTGAGATAGGGTTTGTCAAAACAAAAATATGTTAAAACAAAAATAGATGACGGTGTTTTGACTGCACAGCAGTTGAAGTTAACACTTCAACAAAAAAATGATATAAGTGATTTTATTGTAAAAAAATGATAAAAGAGAAGTCGATCAAGTGGGAAATACCTGTACATAGGGAAGACATCAGCTTGCCTGCAACGTATCCCAAACTGTACCTCAACTGTGGACCCAGTGGGAACTTCTGGACACTCATAGCAAAGGTGTCATCATCGGAATTGCATTCTCCATTTTCTCGAAGGTGCCCAATAATTTATCTTCTGTTCCTTTACAGATGAAACAAAATATCTTCTCTACCTACCCTAGAGACAAACTCCAAGAACTGAAAACAACTTTCTCTATCTATTAATGGCATGATAGCATGAGTTCCATGGAATTCTTCGGCCCCTCTAGAGAAACGGAAGAAAAAAAGCGGTTTTCTAATCAAATCTGTTCAAGAAAACCGATGGCAAAGCCGTGAGAGGCAGGTAGCGTTTACAACATTAGTCCAAAGATCTGAGCAAAGGTGTCGTCCCCAGAATTGCATTCTCTATTCTGTTTGTCATCGTTTTTACGGTGGGAGAGAGCTATGTTTCTGTGAAGAGAAAGGCAAAGCTTTCCATCAATATTCAATATTGCGTGGTCTTGGATGAAAATACTTAGAGGGCATGCCATCAATCACATCCAGAATTTCTAATCAAAATACATCGGCCCACATCAGCCCTGGTTATGAGGCATTAGCCCTGGTTTGTAAAGCCAAAGAGTGCATTTAAGTCTAACTGAAGCCAAACAAAGTGGCAAAATGATGAGGGAAAATGATGACACTCCTAGCTCATGCAACTGTTTTGTCATGTTTTAATCGTATACTTTTCCAACCATTGTTAATTCCACCTAACACTTTTAAATTATTTTTCTTGTCCATATATGAAGATCATCTATATTCTAAGTCTTATCTCCGAATCCATGGGGTTTCTTCGTTTGGTTGGTCTACAATTTGAAACTTTCGATCATTTGGTGTTCGTCATTATCTTAAACTTACTCTTTCCGTGTTTGTCATTATTCAAAACTTGCTCTTTCGGTTCAATATGAATCCCATCAGTGAGCGATATTGTTCATTCAATTTGTTGCCCCTTTATACATTCTCTGCCATCCATTAGATATCTGCTAAAGATCTTGAATAGATGTGCTTTATCTCTTGAGATTTTGTCAGATGATCTCTCATAAGGTTAGACCATTTGACATCAGATAAGCCAGGGTCTAAGAACACCCTATTGAGTGGTCTAACTCTTCTTCCTCTCTTTCGTGCAATGGCTTTGGTGTTCCAATCAGTGTCCCCTCTACCGATCCACGCATCCCTCCTTTAAGTGAGTCATTCCGAGTCAATATTGCTTCATTACAGGCTTCAGTTTCCTTGTGTCTGGCTCTCGACCCTCTTAGAAAACTGTCAATCAATCAAATAAATAAATCATTCCAATCATGTGCTTATAATAGAAGGTAAGTGGCTGTAAGTACCGACGCGATTAATGAAGTTCATGGTCTAAGGCTATGAGGTCTAGCCCATTACGTACCTTACCGTTTATTCTGTAACTCATACATGGTTCGGTATGATCGAGTAACTAAGGAGGGGTTACTCATACATAATATAATATGTTCCCATTTCGAAAAGATTCCAATTGAACTATATAATCTGTTCCCAAGCACATATAAGGGGTATCCACTTCGCTAGCATTAGTGGTAATTTATTTCTAGTATATGTAAACACTGTTGTCATATGTAAACACTATTGACATGGCATTACAGGTTATAAGCTTAATACAATGGTAATGATGCTTTTATGTAAACTAAGCAGGTTATACCTAATAGATATAAAGCTCGAATGGTTGTACAAGTCAGACTTTAAGCACCCTTTGGTCTTCGGAGACGTATAAAGGGTGCCTTTCCCTTGGTCTATGATCAGGCCAATTCTATAGAAGCGTTAGGGGAACTCTTATTAGTGGGTGAATTAACATGTGGGCCGAGTTCACTCTGCATGGAACTGACCTAAAATTACCCACTTTTCCAATTGACACATTATTTTCTTCGGTCACTTGAATACCCGTTTTGACTTCCTCGATGAACAAGATTAAGTTGCTAGCATGCCGCCTTATACTTATAGTGGGTGGATTAACATGTTGATCAAGTGATGCACCATACTTGAATACTATGTAAATATCATAATATCTGTCAAAACCTGCAAAGAGTCCCATTGTTTACTGATGTATTACTGCCAGGTCTATCGTCGAGTGTTGGTGCTACTATATCTCGGTTCTTCATGCTATAAAATATGTTTGATAATTATTAGCCCACACCACCTTCTACACACCAGACCAGCAAGAATAATCAAAAAATATTCCCCATTAGTTCTAATGCATGTGGGATGCTACAACTTAATCTAATAATGTGAAATAATATGAAATTTAACTTGTTCAACTTGTTCTATTGTTACACACGCTTGTGAGGAGAATTCCACTATAGGCTTCTGGATTACACGACCAACCAATAATATGCCTTAGACGATGTTGTTTACTGCAGTGTTTTTAAACCCAGCCAATTCGAAACTATAATTGGTATGTTCAGCTAGCGAGGCCTCATAACCAATATAATCAACCTTCAAACTACACCAAGGACTAATTTTGTAGAGAACTTGCTCTTGACATCATGCCTTTCGACATGGACTGGTTGCTGGACTAATTCTGTAGCAATAGTCTAGTGAGAACCTGCTCTTAACATCATGCCCTTGGGCAGGGACTAGTCCAGTAAGAACCTGCTCTTGACATCATGCCCTTGGGCAGGGAATTGTTTCTCCACAAAATATCTTGTTTTCTTTAGAAATGTTTGATTGAGTTTTGAATATCTAGCTTCCCTCTTTTTATATTTGAACTGAATGAAGTGATCGATTTCTCTTCTGCCCGAGTTATGGTTATCCAGTTCACCTCGTATAAACACCGCGTATCATATTTATAGAGGAAACTAATTTGATGAACATTCAATTCATGATATATGATGAACATTCAATTCATGATATATCTGTGGCAATCACAGGTTTTGTGTTAGAATTTGTAATTTTCAATTGTGTTACATGCCGGGATTTTGTTTTTTTTTTTAATCATGTACACTTTCGCAGTTAATCATATGGTATCGAGAACTTTTTCTTATAATATTGTGTTCTCTAATGTCTCTCTAAGACTTTAATAATATGGTATCGAGAACTTTTTCAGAATATTGTGTTCTTTAATGTCTTTCCAAGACTTCAGTCATATTGTTTGCTTTTTAATGTGTTTTTTTCCTAGCCAGTTTACTTTTTTAAGTCATTTAATTATTAATTTCAAAACTAGCAATTGTCTCAGGTAGGTAGCGAGTTAATTTTTTCTATGTCATTTAATTATTTATTTTAAAACTAGCAATTGTTCTGGAAGGTACAAAGAGATTGTTTCGGGGAGGTATAAAAAGAGGCTGATAGATAAAAGTGTTAATTTGAAAGAATTGTACTTTGGTTTGAAATAATAATTGTTATACTAAATTTATATTGTTTAGTGTATTTGTATGTGTTTTTTTTTATATAATTTGCAATCATATGCCATGAACCAGCTCAATGTCCTTATCAAATAAATATTATGAAAACAATTTATAATTAAAACTATCTATTAAATAACAGAAAAATATAGAGATTGGTGAGATGTAGATTTTTTTTTGAGAATATTTAAGTATGACTTGTAAAAGTTAATATTTGAGTTGGTGATGTTTAATGGATATTTTTCTTTTTAATTTTAACTGATTTAAATAATGAAAATATTAAATTTGTTCACTAATTAATTATAAGTTTAAATGATTTTCGATAACTAAAATCACTTATATCAATTTAATAATATAAAAAATATATTTATATCTTTTTTATTTTCATGGAAAAATAATCTCTACTAATTTAATAATATATAAAATAAATTTGCATCTAATTGGGATAGCCAGGATAGAAGAGGAAAGATTACTTTCAAGTTCAATAAAAAATTATTAAAATTATATCTTTTAATTTTATAAATGACAAAAATTAAATATTTTAAATATTTTCAAATAACAAATCTATCAATAAATTTAAAAACACATTTTAAATAATTAAATTCATAATTTTACAGTCAAATTCCAAAAAACTAAACTTAACATGGATGTATCAATTCCTATTGTGAAGTTAACAATATATTTAAAATAAACAAATAATTGTCACAGATATAAACCATCTGAATTTCTCAATTGCCTAACAAAAGTATTGACTGTCTATCGAAACCATCAAGTATTTACTAGATAAATTTAGCTCCAGGAATTTGATGAGAGGACAGGCTTCTGGCCACACTTTATTGTGGCCATGTCCATGTCATTGTAATTTAATGTGCAATCAAGTTAAACAACAAAAAATCGATGGTTTGTCTGCCATGTTGGTGAACCATCCACGCGGCAAACGTCCAATATTTTCTTTTATTATCTTTTAAAATCCACGGCGTTTAATATAATTCCAAAAATGGAGTGAGTAGAAAACATCTGCCTCATATGTCAAGTTCTAAAATTGAGATTCGTGATGAATGAAAGCCTATCTTCCAGAGTTATGTATTTTGGAATATTTAGAATTTGGAATGTTTAGAAAATATAGTGAATACCAACAAAATTAATCGTTTTACTTCGGTCATGTCATAATCTGGTTAATATATCATGACGTCTCTGGAAGTTGCGGAATTTAATTTTATGTTTTGAAAAAGTTGCGATATGGTTTATTGAACATATGACGCAGATATTAACTGCCTATATTTTTAATGTTGTCGAGCTTCAGTTATTACAAGTATTTGTATTATCTAATTTTTATCAAAACTTTAATTAGGTTATCAGGTGTTTAAAAAATTGGAATATATATCTATCTATATATATATTTTAATGATAGTTTTTTTTAATTTATTTTAATTAAAATTAATATAATTTTTTAAAATATTGACTTTAATTTGTAAAACTTGAATGTTTCAGGAATTTTTCAATATGCTAAATTTATTTATGCATTCAAAAATATATTTTAAAGCAAAAATTTTGAACAAAAATTACTATAAAACTTTGCCTTTATATAAATTAGAGTTTGCCTATATATAAATTATAGATATTTTTATATTTTTTATATTTATTTTAAATTTTAAATAATATAAAAATTATTTTTTTAAATTTAATTTTTGAATAATTAATAAATTAAATTAATTCAAAGCAACAAAGAATGATTAAGCTAACGCTAAATATGCCATAAACCTTCGTAACTCCATCCATTCATCGTAAAATGGTTATCCAATAAGAATGGTAGGGAATATAGAGAATTCGAAAATTGGTATTCAATGGAAACTGATGCCAATTAAAGTCTGTAATAATATAGACATAATAAGATGTACAAAGTCGGAAGGTAGATAGTAAAATCTTGCGCTGGATAATAAAAAAACTACTGCAAAAAAAGAGAAAGAATGCTTCGTTTTATGGTGGAGAGGTGGTTCTCAACGTTGGATAAGCACAGAGCGGAACTTGTCTTGGAATCGTCACTCCAACGCTTCCGTCATATCCAGCTGGGACGGATCACCTTCAACTCTCCAATGGAAAGTGTGCACCAACTGAGCGAGTGCAAGCTCAATAGTGGGAATTGCCAATGAAGCCCCAGGGCATCCTCTCCTGCCTGCCCCAAACGGTATCATGCTGAAGTCTGACTGCTCTGTTAAATTGATATGTTCTTCTTCCATGAATCTCTCCGGCTTGAATTTGGAAGCATCTGGTCCCCACACATTGGGATCCCTTCCTATAGCCCACAAGCTTACCATCACCATTGTTTTCTTCGGTACATAATATAGTCCTACGGTCACGGCCTCTACAGATTCGTGAGGAATCGATAGCGGCGCCGGTGGGTACAATCGAAGAGTCTCTTTGACCACACAGTGAAGGTATTTCATGGTTTCCAGATTGGACTCCATTACTTTACCATGTTGACCAACGACCGATTTGTTGGAATATTTAACATTCCAGAACAACAATGGAGAATAAAATTCTCCCTCTTCAACACAGAGAAAAATAAAAAAAATTTCTTCACTGTAGACAGAGTTTTTCACTGTAAAACTATTTCATTAATCTTCAAAAACTTGGTTACAAATTCACCTCTGACTGAGGGAATACAAAAGGCTTTGACTGCTTCAAAACACAGTTCAAAACACAACTCACACTCTTTAAAAATTCACTCTGAAAAATACTCTGTCTCTTCAAGAAAATGAATGCACTGCTGTGCCATTCAAAAATACTGTTACACTGCTGTGTGTAAAAAAAATTTCACAACGGTTGAACAATGCACTGCTGTGCTATATATGTCTTTTTACTTCTGCTGTGTAAAAAGAATTCAAAACTTACAATATGAACTCACGGGCCCTTTTTTTTAACTCAATATGCCTCAGCACTTTTTTTCATTATATAAAAAAACTATTTTAAAATAAACTATTTTAAAAACTTTAAAATAAAAAAAAAAACTAAAATCAAAATTTTGAATATGGCCCACGGCCCTTTCCTTTTGCAATGCACTATATATATGATATATATGTTTGATATATATATGTAAGACATATATATATTCATATGTTCACTGTACGCATGATTTAAACCAAATATTAAAGGACCTTTGACCATGTTTTAAAACCGGACTTCAAAACAGAAATTAAACCAGCGTGCATAAAAATTCCGCGTGCCAAAAGTGATTGCAGACGTCAGCAAGTTTGTGATGCGGGATTTTTATTAAATCCGCTTCATAAATTTCCCCGGGTCCGATTTTTGGCGATCCTGTACGGAAAAAGTGTGATGCGGGATTTTCTTTCAATCTGCTTCATTGAAATTTCAAATCCGTGTTCCCACATTAAATTCCTCCGTTTCAGAATGCAACGCTGAGGTTGACTGCACATTCAAAATGGTAAGCGACTTCAGTGTCCTGCAAACAAAAATGGTAGGCGGCTTACACAGCGTTCTGCAACCAGAATTGGAAGGTGGCTGCCTCCAGTACTGAGCAGCGCTGAAAGTAAATTCAACACTCCCCCTTACTTTCAGCTGCTGGGTTATCAGTCATACCCAGACATTTCCTCAAAAACTCAAAACTCTTCTGCCCCAATGGCTTGGTCAGTATGTCTGCAAACTGCTCCTGAGTTCTGCAGTGTTCCAAAACAATTTCACCATTGTTTACTAATTCTCCGATGTAATGAAACTTTGTGTCAATGTGTTTCGTTCTCTTATGAAACACAGAATTCTTTGATAATGCAATAGCTGAGCTATTGTCACAATAAATCACTGTTCCTTTTACCTGCTCTTGGCACAAACTTCTTAACATCCTCCTCATCCAAATTGCTTGACAAGCTGCTGCTGTGGCTGCCACATATTCTGCCTCTGCTGTAGACAATGCTACAATGGGCTGTTTTTTAGAAGCCCATGAAATGGCTCCTGAATCCATGTGAAAAACATAACCGGAAGTGCTCTTCCGATCATCTACACTTCCAGCCCAATCACTGTCAGTGTATCCAACTAAATCTGAATTTTCTGAAGTAGTATATAAAATACCAAATCTTTTTGTACCTTTAACATACCTCAAAATTCTCTTTGCTGCCTGCCAATGTGCATCCTTTGGCTTCTCCATAAATCTGGAAATTAAGCTAACAGCATGCATTATGTCAGGCCTAGTTGCAGTCAAATACATGAGGCTGCCAACTATGCTCTTATACAAAGTAGGATCAAAATCCTTGCTGCTATCCTCTCTGCTGAGTTTTAATCCCATCACTGTTGGAGTGATCGCTGCCTTGCTCTCCTGCATATTAAATCTTTCCAGCACTTCATTAACATATTTTGCCTGTGAAATAAAAATCCCATTTTCATCTTGTTCTACTTCTATTCCTAAGAAGTATTTCAACAAACCCATGTCAGTCATTTCAAATTCTTCTTTCATGACTGTTTTAAAATTTTCAATAAGGTAATCATCATTACCTGTGAAAATAACATCATCAACATATAAAACTACAATCAATATTTTACCATCTTTTTCTTTGATGTAGAGGGTGGGTTCTCCCTCACACTTTTCAAATCCATTTTCCAGTAGATAGGAATCTATCCTACTGTACCATGCTCTAGGCGCTTGCTTCAGCCCATAAAGAGCTTTCTTCAACTTGCACACTTTGTGCTCTTGGCCTTTCTTCTCATAGCCTAGAGGTTGTTCAATGTAAACCTCTTCCATTAACACTCCATTTAAGAATGCTGACTTCACGTCCATTTGGTAAACTTTCCACTTGTTTTGTGCTGCTATGGACAGCACTGCTCTCACGGTTTCCATTCTAGCAACCGGTGCGAAAGTTTCCTCATAATCTATCCCATGCTTTTGCTTATACCCTTTGACGACAAGTCTTGCCTTGTGTCTCTCTATTTTTCCTTCAACATTACTCTTGGTCTTGTAGACCCATTTAACTCCAATGACATCTTTACCTTTTGGGAGTTCAACCAAATCCCAAGTCTTGTTTCTTTCTATGGCATTAATCTCCTCATCCATAGCTTCTATCCATTTCTTTTCCTTAATAGCTTCTTCAAAATGAATAGGGTCATCAACATGACAATATAAAGCAAACAAAGAATTGATACCTTCATTTGCTGCCTCTTGTGCATAAATGTCATTCAAATTTCTGAACTTCTTACCTCTTTCACTTGATGTACAAATGCTTGAAGAAACACTTGAATTTCCTCCTTGTGGTGTGCTTGGAGAAGCAATCTCATTTCTCCTCAAGGGTGTCTCTCGCTGCTCTTGTGTTGGTGCTGCTGTTTGGGGATGTATTTCAGCCAATTCATCATTATCTTCATCATGAGATAAACAGTGTTTAACATTCACTGTTTTCTCTATGCTTCCATCCCAAGCTTCCTCCTCAATAAACTGAACATCTCTGCTCACAATAAACTTCTTGGTGGATGGGTTATATAATCTATAAGCCTTGGATTCCTCACTATATCCAATGAAAATACATTTCTCCCCCTTGCTGTCCAACTTCTTCCTTAGCTGATCCGGAATGTGTGCATAAGCCACACATCCAAAAACCTTCATGTGTGTGACACCTTGTTTTGTGCCACTCCATGCCTCTTCCGGCACTTTGTTCATCACTGCTTTTGTAGGGCACCTATTCAAAATGTATGTTGCACAATGTACAGCTTCAGCCCAATAATCATTAGGCAAATGCTTTGCTTTTAACATACTCCTCACCATGTCCATTATGGTTCTATTCTTCCTTTCGGCTACTCCATTTTGCTGCGGAGTATATCTAGTTGTAAACTGCTTTTGAATACCATGTTCTCTACAAAAACGTAGAAAATCTTTAGAGATATACTCACCTCCTCTATCAGTCCTTAGAACTTTGATGTGCAGCCCACTCTGGTTTTCCACAAGTGCTTTGAAATTGCTGAATTTTTCAAACACTTCACTTTTGTTTTTCAAAAAGTAAACCCAAGTTTTTCTTGTAAAATCATCTATGAATGTTAACATGTAGTGGTTGCTAGCAAGCGATGGAGTTTGCATCGGTCCACACAAATCTGAGTGGACAATCTCTAAGGGTGCCTTTGCCCTTATGCTTTTCCCGGAAGGAAAACTTTCTCTGTGTTGTTTCCCAAGAATGCAACCTTCACAAAGGCTGTCAGGCTTCTCTATCAATGGTAAACCTCTTACCATTCCTTTTCTATTCAACAAATTAAGACCTCCAAAGTTGAGATGTCCAAATCTCAAGTGCCACAACCAATTTTCATCTTTTGGTTCGCTTTGGATAGCCTCTTTTGCCACTGCTGCTATCTTTTCTTCATTCTTCAAATCTGCTTTCATTCTAAGAGGGAACATTCTGTTCCTTGTCATCTTTACTTCAGAAATACATTGTTTGCTGGGTGGTTTGTCCATGATGGTACAAACATCATCCTCAAAAAATACATTGTACCCCTTTTGAACAAGTTGTCCAATACTTAAGAGGTTACACTTCATTCCTGGAACATAATAGACATCTGATATGGATTTCTTTGCACCTTTCCTTGTTAGAACATTTACATTCCCTTTTCCCATAACAGACACTTTACTATCAGTCCCTAGTGTGACTTGTGACTTCACACTCTCATCTAGCATAGAAAACATTACTAAGTTTCCTGTCATATGGTTACTGCAACCGGAGTCTAGAAACCATAAGTCTTCATTCTTTTCTTCAGCCATATTACAAGCCAAAAACAAATTATCTTGGCTGATATTTTCTCTAGTGAAATTTGCACTAGTTCTACTTCCCATATCATGCTGCTTCTTTCTACATTCATTAGCATAATGACCATATTTTTACAATAGTGACATTGGACATTGGACTTATCATACCTCTGTCCTTGAGCATTCTGCTGACCACTCTGCTGGCTGCTGCCTTGGCCTTGATGCTGATTTGGATTGCTGCCCCTTCCTTGAGCATTTGTTGGACTGTTTCTTCCACCTCTGTTTTGGCTTCTGCCTCTTCCTCTTTTGTTTCCTCTGCCTTGCCCTCTTCCTCTTCCAAAAGACATCTGGGTCTTAAAGGCATGTTCCAGAGATGATTTTTCACTCCTACCCAATCTCTGCTCATGAGTCATCAGTGATGCATGTAGCTCATCCACTGTGAACTTTGTGAGATCCTTAGTCTCCTCTATGGTGGTGACAATCACATCGAATCTTGAGGGTAGACTCCTCAAGAGTTTTTCCACAATCCTTTTCTCTTCAAGAGTCTCTCCATGAGATCTTATTTGTGTGACCATTCCAATCACATGAGTGAAGAATGAGTCAATAGTATCTGACTCTTTCATACAAAGAGTCTCAAAGTCTCTCCTCAGCAACTGAAGTTTTGTTGTCTTCACTTTTTCCATGCCTTGATAGGCTATCTTGAGAGTTTCCCATGCTTCTCTGGATCTCTTGGCTGCTGCTATCCTTGGAAACACACTCTCATGCACTGCCTGATACAATAAGAAGAGAGCTTTGGAGTCTTTCTTCCTATTGCTCTTCAACAACTCTCTTTCTGCCTGAGTTAAATCTTCAAACTCTTCTTCATTTGCTGGCTCTTCAAAGCCATCCTCAACAAATTCCCATAAGTCTTGGGAGACAAATAATGCTCTCATAGTTATTGACCAGTAGTCATAATTTTTCCCATTAAACATTGGGAGATGGACATTTCCCATACCCATACCAGTGCTGGCTCCAGCCATTCTGCACTCTTAACTATGATTAAAAAAAAACTTGACTGTGTATGTAAAACAGCTCACTGTTCTGCAACAGTGACTCAAAAACTGTATAGAGAAATACGCTGAGGTTGACTGCACATTCAAAATGGTAAGCGGCTTCAGTGTCCTGCAAACAAAAATGGTAGGCGGCTTACACAGCGTTCTGCAACCAGAATTGGAAGGTGGCTGCCTCCAGTACTGAGCAGCGCTGAAAGTAAATTCAACACGATTCGATTTCTTGCTGTAATTTCTTCATTATATTGGGATGCCTGAGCAGCTCACTCATTCCCCATTCTAATATAATTGATGTCGTGTCCACGCCAGCCCCGAACATGTCCTGCACAAATACAAATCCAATTACTTGAAAATGATGATTTACCAAAATTTAAGAACGAGGATCATGTATAATATATATTCAATGGAAAAAACCCAAGGAACATACAAGCACGACAGCCTTGATGGTTTCCCGTGTGATTTTGCTGTTGGTCTCAGCCATATGGAGCAGCACATCAACGAAGTCTTGAAGATGAGGCTCTGCATCTGCCTCTTTCTGGCCATTGGAGGAAACATGAACATGGTCGTCTATTATTTTCTCCGCAAATTCATTAAATGTTTTATCAATTTTCTTCATGCGCCGCTTGATACCTTGCAAATCCAGCCAATCCAACGATGGAATGAAGTCGCCAATGTTGAACTCTCCCACGGTCACTGCCATCTCTATCAACAGCTCTTTAAACCCTTTGAATTCACCACCCAAATCGTCGTCAGAAAATTTCCTCTTCACCAGCATTCGCCAAACAATATTGGAGGTGAGCGTAGAGATGGCCTTGCTCACATTCACGCCAATACTTCCCTTCTCACTTTCCCCCCAAATTGAACGGATCATAGTAGACACCTCTTCCCCTCGCACACTCTTGAAGGACTCGATTCTTTTGGCAGTGAACAGTTCTAACACACATATTCTTCTCATTTGCCTCCAGTGATCTCCATACGGAGCAAGGATCACATCTTCAAAGTTGAAAAACATTAATCTCCCAGCGGCTCTTAGAGGTCTGCTGGCAAAGATCAAATCATGAGTTTTGAGAAAATGTTTGGCCATCTCAGAAGAAGAAACTACGACTGTAGGGACTGAGCCCAAGCGGAGAAACAAAATCGGACCATATTTGTCAGCAAGGCCTTTAAAATAGCGATGAGCGGGGAGTCTCAGTTGGTGGAGGTTTCCAATGATGGGCCATGCATAGGGTCCTGGGGGAAATCTGACACTATTCCTTCTCTTATGCAATAAGCATATGAAGAGGAACGAGAAGAAGCTACAAAGAATAGCTGCTGTGGCAGACCCCCTACCAAATACAGTTAATGTTACAGGCAGAGAGACAGATGGGAGCAAATTATGAAAAGCCATATTGCAATACTATTGCACTCTATGGTTGGAAAGGACACGAATCTGCTATATATAGCATTCACACAACCTCAGATTATCCGGATAAAATAATAAAATATCGTCAACTATGACCTGGAAACTACGGGATCGCAAATTCCGTATCAGATTTCATTTAGAATATCAGTTGATATTTTCGACGGGATAAAAGATTTGATATTGTAGAGTTCCTTAAATTCGTTTCGTTTTATGGTGGAGTTTTAGCAGTGTTCTATTTTCCTTCATAATTTTGCATTATTTGTCTGTTATAAGTAGCTATCCATTTGACCTCATGTTTCGTACAATCCAAAATGGTCCAAACGTGTTGGTGGAGTTTTAGAAGTGTTCTATTTTCCTTCATAATTTTGCATTATTTGTCTGGTATAAGTAGCTATCCATTTGACCTTATGTTTCGTACAATCCAAAATGGTCCAAACGCGTCCAAGGGGCACAAGTGGGCATAAGGTAAGAGCACTATTGAAATCTCCCCGTAAACGGTGGTACCTTCAAGCGAAATTGATACGCCACAATTTGATTTAATGAAAATCCACAATTTGGCATAATCTATTGCACCACAAAATAAACGAAATCCCCCTTCAATCCCCCTTCATTGCTCTACTTTCTGAGCATGTTCATTAGAGCTATATGCTAATTTTCTCGCTGAATCTTCTCTCAGCTGAGATCAATGTTGAATATGTACTGCTTTATATTAATATTATAAAACAGCGTTTTTTTCTTCTGAAAAAAGAAATCACTCGGTAAACTTGTCACCATTCAGCAAAATTGACACAGCACAATTTGATTTAATGAAAATCCACAATATGGCATAATCTATTCCACCACAAAATAAACGAAATCGCTCGGTAAACTTGTCACCATTCAGCAAAATTGACATACCACTATTTGATTTAATGAAAATCCACAATTTGGCATAATCTATTCCACCACAAAATAAAGGAATCATCAGAATCATTTCATCTGTTATTTTTAATATATTCTCCACTTCTTGTGCGTTAGTATTTTAACTTTTATTTTTTCTCTGTTGACCATCATAAATAAGAGGGATAGCAGCAAAATGAAGAGAGAAATTATTGTTAATAAAAAATCCTTATACAATATTTGTAGATGTCGATTATTGGAGGTAGATTATGAAAATGCAATGAACTTAAAAAATATGTTTATGGTAATTTTATTTGGATGCTTTAGGTTGTGAAAAATATTCTACATGGTATCACTCTTTAGCCAATTTATATATATATTTCTAATAATACATTGCCTTTTTCTTGTAAAATTTTATTATTGGAATAATATATGAAGTGTTATTTTATGATGTAAAGAAGATCTGAAAATTGATGTGTGATTTATAATTTTTAGTAATTTTTTGTTTTATAGTATTTATTTAGCTTCAATTAAGCATTATTATATCTTTTTTTGTTAAAATTAATTAAGTATGTTAGTGAGGATAAGGCAATATCTTTTAATATGTAGAATTGATTACTCTTGTTCTTCTTGATCTTTATGCAAATGGATTAAGAGGCTAAGATTGTTGTGACATCTATTACTTATGAGTGACTAGTCATCATCTATAACCTATTGTGGATATTATCTCTATTAATTTTGTCTTTCATGGTATGGATTTACGTTCAATTAGGAATTATTATATCTTTTTTGTTAAAGATAATTAAGCATGTTAGTGACGATAAGAGAATATATGTTAATATGTAGAATTGATTACTCTTGTTCTTCTTGATATTTATGGAAATGGATTAAGAAACTAAGATTGTTGTGACATCTAATAATTATGGGTGAGTAGTGATGATCTATAACATATTCTTCTTGATCTTTATGCAAATGGATTAAGGGGTTAATATTGTTGTGACATATACTACTTATGGGTGAGTAGTCCTCATCTATAACTTATTGTGGATATTATCTCTAGTACCTTTGTCTTTCACGGTATGCATTTAGCTTCAATTAGGAATTATTACATCTTTTTTGTTAAAGATAATCAAGCATGTTGTTGGTGAGGATGAGACAATATCTTTTAATGTTTCAAATTGATTACTCTTTTTCTTCTTGATCTTTATGTAAATGGATTAAGAGACTAAGATTGTTGTGACATCCACTACTTATGGGTGAGTAGTGGTGATCTATAACCTATTCTTATTGATATTTATGCAAACGGATTAAGAGGCTAAGATTGTTGTGACATCTATTACTTATGAGTGAGTAGTCCTGCTATATAACTTATTGTGGATATTATCTCTAGTACTTTGCTTTCAAGGTATGCATTTAGGTTCAATTAGGAAATATTATTTCTTTTTTGTTAAAGATAATTAAGCATGTTAGTGAGGATGAGACAATATCTTTTAATATGTAGAATTGATTACTCTTGTTCTTCTTGATCTTTATGCAAAAGGATTAAGAGACTAAGATTGTTGTGACATCTACTACTTATGGGTGAGTAGTCCTAATATATAACCTATTGTGGATATTCCACTGAACAACTCATCACATTAGATTTATGAAAATAAACTGGAATATATATTATAAAAATATAATTTCTTTTAGATTCTAAATTTATTATTATAGTTTTGGAAATTCTTTTAGTTTCTAGAGTTATTATTATAGTTTTCCTCCATTCTAATCCTAAAATGTTTGAAACCCCAATTCTACAAGTCAGTTCCCACCCATTAAACTACTTCTTGAATTGGTTCCTTCAACTTTTTTATTGTGAAAGCATAAAGATGAATTTAAAACTCTATAGTGATCCAATCCAAACAATTCCTTAATTGCAATGAGAAATCTTTTTATAAAATTAGTCTAATGACTAATGGTTATGGAGTTATATTCAAAATAAATGTGTGTTATGGGAAGAATACTACAATTGTTAACTCTTTATTGTTCAACAATGCACATGTTGCTAAATATGTAGGAGACACCAATATGTGGGAGACACCAAAAAGGTAAGTAGTTATGTGAAAGTATATTTTTCACAACAGTTATGTACAAATAGTTGTAACAATGAGGAAATATTATGTGAAAAAATAACTCCATTAAAATGATCATTCAATAAATTATTTCTATTATAATATTTGACATAGTTTAATCCTATTTTTTTATAATATAACATGTAAAATATTTTAATAATTAACATATAATAACCCATATCAATAAAATTTTCCATTTTTTCATAGTACCATCATCTAGAACATTAATTTCACTATAGATTTATATAATTTAACATGTAAAACATTTTAATAGCTAACATACATAAACAAACATTAGTAAACCTATCCATTTTTTAAGATTTTCATTGTATCACCTTTATTCATACATTTGTTATATTGTCTACAATGGAGGCCTACATTTTCCACAAATTTTACAATGGAGGCCAATGTGTGCCATAAATTTCACAATTCATGACAATAGGAATCATTTTTCACAGACAATTTATCAAGATTCATTAGAAGGGGGTAGAACTTTACCTAGTTTTATTGTGTTGAGTGTGGATGAGGTTGTTTACACAATATTTAACATTATTATGTTATTATGTATATTTTTGTCAGGGTTAAATATAATTCAAAGTTTTAGTTTTTATTGGAATTTTTTACTATTAAGAAATTAAATCTTATCTTTAAAGTGAATTTTTATTTTTAATAATTTAATGAAGACTTATATAAATTATATAATTTGAATAATAATGACTGTAATTTACTGTTAATAATTTATAAAAGCTTTTGTGTCACCAATCTATGGCCTCCTACGGTTATAAGGCACCTTGTGGTTTCACTATGATCCCTCGACCATGTGGCACTAAATTGCTTCATAATTTCCTAGCATAACACAATGTTAATTCACCCAAGCTATGTCTCACAATATATTACATGTTTCAATCTCTATATTATATTAATGTGTTGAATTTCATCAACGTAGAGTAATAATAATATTGTCACTTAATATGGTGTTGAAGTACAACAATTGTATGCAAAGATATTTTCAGGAGGAAATTATGGAGTTCCTTGACATATCCTCGCTTGGTGCAGCATACCAGTATGCTGCCAAGACTGAGCAGAAGTTCAAAACGAAGAAGTGAGACTTTGGATTTGTGAAACAGAAGCAAGGGAAAGGTTCCTCCAAACCATAGAACAAAGAACGAAGTTAACGTAGGGTGGCCCAGGACAACCAACCAAAGTCTCAAGAAAAGAACAATGTCACGAAGCCAAAGAAGGACACTAGAAAATGGTGTGAGTTACATAAGAGCTCCACTCATAACACAAATGAGTGTGAAGCCAAGCAGTCACTGGTGCATGATCTGAATGCTTCTGAATCGGATGCATGCTCCCACTCTTAATTAGAACCTGAAAAGGGGAATGACAAAGGGAACCATATTATCGATGTGGAGCCCAATGACACCGTTGTCACCTCGAAGATCCAGAAGGAGGAATCACAATATCAAGAGCAGGGAGAGTGCCTCTCCCATTACCAGATGTGATTAAAGGGTTCCATGTTGCAGTTCATTGTCGACAGCAGGAGCCAAAAGAACATCATTTCAGTAGAGGTAGTGAAGCAGCTAGGCTTGCCTAATAGATCAAACCCATAGTTGTACACCATCAGGTTGCTTCACCAAGGATGTGATTTCCACATCAGCTAGTAGTGGTGCCTTCCTTATAGCATCAAATCCTTCACGGATGAGGTATTATGTGACATTTCTCCTCTTGATCTTTGTGATGTATTATTAGGCAAACAATAGTTCTGCAATCGACGTGTTGTGTGTGAGTCCAAGCCTCGTGCTATTTTGTTACTTTGGAAAATAAGTTTTACAGGATACTCGAGTTAGCACCTCCTACTGCCATCTCTTTGGTTACTGCAAAACAATGCAGTAATCTCATTTCCAAAATCGGGAAATTTTTTTTCCTGATGATCCACCATCAGGACAAGAAGAATATTGCGGCCACAACCTCTAGACAGGGCTCCTCCTCAAAAAAAAAATAGATGGAAAAAGTCGTTGAGGAGTACAGGGACATATTCAACACACTCGCAGGGTTGGCTTTGCACCGTTAGGTCTAGCACTTCATCGATCTAACCCCAGGTGAATCACTGGCCAATGGAACAATCCATCGGTGCTCTCTTCTCGAGAATGAAGAAATCAAGAGGTATATTCAGGAGCTGCTGCAAAAAGGTCACATACGTCCTAGTTCATCACCCTGTGAGAGCCTGATCATGTTGGCGCAAAATAAGGATGGGACTTGGAGACTTTGTATCGACTATCGGGCATTGAACAAGATCACTTTCTGGAATAGGTACCCAATCCCACAGATTGATGACCTTTTGAACCAACTCAAAGGGGAAAAATACTTCATCAAGATCGAATTGAAGTCTAAATATCACCAGGTACTAATTGAACACGTTAATTTATGGAAGAATACCTTCAAATCCAAGGAGGTCCTTTTCGAATGGTTGGTCATGCATTTCGGGTTGATGAATGCTCCTGCAACCTTCATGAGGTTGATGGATGACATATTGCAGCCATTCAAGAACTCATTTATGGTGTTTTACTTTGATGACATCCTGATATTCAACCAAAATTGGGAAGAGCACCTCCACCACATCCTACAGATCCTCCAAACAATGTGATAACACAAGTTGTGTGCCAATTTGGAGAAGTGCACTTTTGGCAGGACTCGGGTTCAGTGTCTGGGATACATTATTGATGAGAAGGGTGTGCATGTGGATCCATAGAAGATCCACGTCATTCAGGATTGGCCAACCCCAACCATTCTAATAGAGCTCCGTAGCTTTATGGTTCTTGTGAATTTATACATGTTCATGTTGGGATTCTCTCATATCACTTGGCCCTTGAGTTAATTCACCAAGGGAGGAGCGAAAGAGAAATTTTTTTGGTCTAAATCTCAATATAAGGCATTTGTATAGTTGAAACATCACCTCTCCTCTGCACCAATGCTCACATTACGAGACTTGCAACAACCATTTAAGATTAAGACAAATGCCTCTGACTATGCTATTGGGGAAGTTCTTACTCAACAGGCACTTTCAGTGGCATATCACAGTGAGACACTTTCTGACATAGTCCACAAATATCACACATATTAAAAACATATTTATTCCATTATGAAGGCTTACCGACCATTGAAGCATTACATTTTGGGGAAGGAAATAGTCATCCACACAAACCACAGCCCCTGCAATTCATACACACACAAGGGAAGTCAGATAACAATCACCATTAGTAGTGGTCCACATACCTGAAAAAGTTTCATTTTAACATCAATTTTAAGAAGGGAAACACCAATAATGTTGCAGATTGCCTCAACTGACCACCAATCATGGCGCTAGTCACCATGCTCAAATCTTGTGGGAACAGGACTTTAAACTAGCCGCTTCTCTGCAAAAGCGATCCAGAATTCAGCCACACATACAAGATGCTCTTGAAGGGTAAAAAAGTTCAAAATTTTAACCACCAGGATGCACTTCTCTGACACCTAGGACACCTTTGTGTTCCTTCAAGCGAGTGTGCCAAGATGGTTTTTGAGGCGCACTACGGTCGGGTCGTTGGGAATTTCAAGGTCGAGAAAACAATGGTAATATTATATAATTATTTCTATTGGTCGAACCTCAGACATGATGTCAGGAAGTATATCATATCTGGCACTGCCTGCACGATTGCCAAATAGACCATCAAGAAGTAAGGCCTATATACTTCACTGCTTACCCCTAGTCGACCATGGGAATCCCTCTGAATGGATTACATGTCAAGCATTCCTTATACTAAGCATGGAAACGACTGTGTTTTTGTGGTCGTTGACATATTCTCGAAGATGGGAAATATGGTGGCCCGCAAGAAGAATATCACACCAGAAGCCACTGCTAAATTCTTCTTTGAAAGAGTGTGGGTACACTTTTGGATCCCATAGTCTATCATCTCACATCGGGACAAAATGTTCCTCCATACAATTTGGTCCAGCCTCCGGTCGGTGTTGGACACCAAGCTCACTAAGTCCACAACTTTCCATCCCAAATGAATGGAAAGATAGAGGTCGTTAACATGATGATCGTACACATTCTGTGCATGTACAACTCCAAGCATCCATGCACATGGGATGAGAGCCTCCCCTATGTAAAACATAGATATAACCGGGCCCACCACAGCTCAACTGGCCACAACCCCTTTCATGTGGGCTTGGGATTCCAGCCACTATGTCCCATTGACATAGGCATGTCATTTAGGATACTCGGGAAGATTCAGCTCATGTACAGTCTCAAGATGACAAGGTCAATAAATTCATTGAGTGCGTTCAACATATCTAACAACAAGTTCATGACATATTGGGAAGAGCCAATTCTAAGTACAAGAAATGACATGATAAGCATCAGGCGATAGACAAGTTATAAGTGGGCGACAAAGTGTGGCTACATTTTCCAAAGGAGCACCTTGTTGGACCCCACTGCAAGCTTCGCCCGCTCAGATATGGGCCCTACACCATCACCAAGGTTGTAGGGGACAATTCCTTTGAGCTCAGTATTAAACCATTCCCTGGTCTGCACCCAGTGTTCAATGTGGACCACCTTCAACCATACTTTCCACCTCTACTGGACACATCTGACGTGGAAGAACAACTCACAACAACAATTTTAAACCCACAATGCATGGAACAAGCCACAACTAACCAGATCATGGACACACAGATCAAGAACACCCGCTAGCAGAGGATCCAGCTATATCTAGTTGTTAAAGTAGGCCAACTCCTCCACTAGGGCAAGTGGTTCACTAGGGACTAGGTTCAATAGAAATTTCCTCACCTCCTAGAGGCTCTACACATTATGGGGGACCATTTCTTCCCAAGGGGGGAGGAACGATCCAGGTGGATATTGGTTTCCACCCACCTGTTCCACCTAGACCTCTTGTTAGTTTCATCAGTTTCATCTTTTACAACAACATTTAGTATTTTTGGCAGTTTTTTGAGTCCTAAACTTCCAGAGATATTTTGACTTCCTAAATGATGTTTTTTAGGTCTACAACAAGACCTTTTCCATATGCAAGGACACATGGCAAAAATTTTAGTACTTAGAGAGATATTTTTGATGATATATAGTATGCGCCAAATGGTGATAATATGGCCAAGTTACGACCCTGGTAAGTTGGCTGCCAAAATAACCCCAACGAGGCCCAAAAACTCTTGGTGTTTCATCTCCTAGGGTTAGGGTTTTGGTTTTTTAGGGTATTCCTATGTTTATTTATAATAAAAAAATTCCCTTGAGCCTCATTGTAACACGGTTCAGAGGCCTATAGCCACCACATCTCTTCTCATAGATAAGCTACCAATGCCCTAGCTAGTTTATTTCCATTTTGTTTCTAAAAATATTTCAGTTATTTGATATTAACAAAATGAAGTGTTATTTCTGTTGCATCTCTATGTTTATGTGTATTTCAATATTTTATTTCATTCCTACATAAGTTCGTACCATCATCTCAACCAATTTCTCCATATCAACATCATAAATCTCATGTTAACCCTTTCCCTTCTTCACCCAATATTCCTTCCTCCCTTTCTTCTTCTTCGCTGGGAAAAATACTTGATGCTAGTAACCAAGTGGTTAAGAAGAAGAAGAAATGGAAGAAGAGGAAGACACAATATAGGAAAGAAGTCAACCAACTAGCCATGGTTGTAAGTATTGGTAATGTTGAGAGACCCTCCAACATGCATCGTAATCCCAAATACCATTGCAAGCTTTGTAAGGATGATCACCTACTTATTTATTGTCATGGTATTCCAAAGGTGTTATAAGTGTGGTATAAATATTCTTATCAACTTATTTTTGATACATCAACTAGTGATTATCAGGTTCCAAGGAAAATGGTAAAGTTAGGTCTCCTTGTAGTCTATGCAAAGGGAGTCATAAATCTCACCTTTTCTGTCACATGGATGAAGCCTCAAAATTTTTGGAAAACCTTACTGTTCCACAAAAATAGCTTCCAAATGGTTACCGTAAACTTTCTCCCCACCTACCGTCACTTGACAAAGTGTTTGATATAACTTTAATTACAGTCAATCCCACGCTTCCATTGGAAAGTGAAACACATATCAATAATGTTGATGATCCATAGGTTTATCAAGTGGTAAAAACGATTCCATGTTCATTTGATCCCACTCTCCCTTCAGAGAGTGATGTTAATACCACTTAGGCTATTCTTGTTACTTCTGATTCTTCTACACAAGGGGGAATTTCACTTGTTTCCATGGAAACCCCTCTAAGTACTGAGGTCATTTCCTTTGATTGGAGTAGACTGAAAGAACCATGTATTCCTTCTTCCACACCTTTCCAAATCATTGTGAAGGCTCATGGTAAGAATGTGTGTCACACAAATGTAGATGAAGGTTCTTTTTTTATTATTTTATCCTCAACTGGTTGGAAAGATTTTGGGTTCCCCTCAGTTTGTGTCTGTTATAGAGAATATTATATATTTTAATAGAATCATCAACGAAACTTTAGGGATCCTTCCTAAGTTACCTATTACTATGGAAGGAAAAAATATATTTATTGATATGATGGTATTCTGAGGCCCCTAAGGTTTCAATTTTCTTCTTGGGCGAGACTATTTCTATGCCATGAAAGTTGTCGTGTCCACACTCTTTCAAGTGATGTATTTCCCTCATAATGGAAACATTGTAACTATTGATCAACTCTCATTTTTTTCTCTTTATTCGACTACCAATCATCGAAAATCCCATAATTTTCCTGATATGGAACTGGTATCTACCCCACCATGGGTTAATTATGTGGTAACTAGTCACATGTTTTCAGTTACCACTGTAAGAGAGCCTCTCACTGTTTGCTCAAATTATTTTGACTTGGGTTTGGTAATTGACATGGTGAACCCTATGGGAGTATTTGAACATGATTTTATTATCCCTATTTATTTCCTTGACATGCGTTGCTTCTAGAGAACTATTGTTCCATCTTATGAAGACCTCTTAGAAGCCATGATCGAGGTATTTACCTTGACATGTGTTTGTTCCAGTTGGAAGCCATGATCAAGATTATCGTGATGATGAATCTTTTAATGTGTCAACCTTGTTTAAAAATGAAAAATTACTTATGATGATGGTTTTTTCATTGTGTCAACCTTGTAAAAAATGAAATTGGTCCTTAGAAGGATAATTATTTCACTCTATCAACCTCCTTAAAAAATGAAACAAATTCTTATGAGGATGGTTCTTTTGCTATTTCAACCTCATTAAAAAATGAAACATACCCCTGAGGATAATTCTTTTAATGTGTCAACCTCGTTAAAAAATGAAACAAGTCCCTAAGCATGGTTCTTTTATTGTGTCAACCTCGTTAAAAAATGAACGATTCCCTCAGGATGGTTCTTTTACTATGTCAAACTAATTAAGAAATTAAAAAGGTCCCCGAGGATGGTTATTTTACTATGTTAACCTCGTTAAAAAATGAACAGTTCCATGAGGATGGTTCTTCTACTATGTCAGCCTCGTTAAAAATAAAATAGGTCCCTATGAGCATATTTCCTTTTCTTATGTCAAGCTCGTTAAAAAATGAAACAATTTTTCATGAGCATAGTTCTTTTCATGTGTCAAGCTCGTTAAAAAATGAAACAAATCCTCCCCTAATTGAGTCAAGTCTTTTATATGATCTCATAAAAGAACCTTATTTCCATCCACCTATTAGTAACTAGTAGTCTAATTAGGTGAACAAAATGAAGCTTTGGGGTCATGTTCCTACAATTAAGTCATTATGCTCGGGTCATGAAAAACTATGTCAAGAATATTTTTCCTATGTTTCAAGCTTGTCTAAAAATGAAACCAATCTCCAGCACAATATTTCTCTATTTCAAGCTTGTATAAAAATGAAACCTATGTAGAGTCCATTTCCATTATTATTTTCAAGACTCGTTAAACTCATGAGAATACCAAGCTTATTTTGCTATCTTTTGATAATCATAAAATGTACATGAAAATACTGAGTTCTTCTCGTCTTTCCTTGCTCATTAATTAAATTTAAAGTCGGTGATATGAGTACACTTTTATCACTTTTTTGGACTTGTTAAAAGTTATGAAAAAATGAAACATTCGAGTTCTCTTTTAAGCCCTTTTTAGACTTTGTAAACATGAAAATATTGTCGAGTACTTAACTATTCAAACTTGAAAAAGGTAATGAACATTCATCTATTGAGTATAACTTTACCCATTTTCCAGACATAACTAGAATATTTAAAAAAAAATGTATACATTGACTAATCATGATTAATAGAGTCCTCTATTGCATTATTTTATCCTTTTTCGAGCCTGAGGGACTAAATTTACGAAAACAAACATTATGTATTTTTCTTATGTTTTTCTCCTCACTCCTTTAAACTGAAAACACTGAGCTTTACTTTGTATGGGATCATTAAACTTTTACATTGAAATAAAAACATGAGTTTTCTTTTCATGTATTTTCAAACACTCTAAGCATGAAAACGAGATCTATTTATCCCTTCACTGGACACGTTAAACATAAAAATTGTAGGACTCATCAATCACAATGGGACCGAACCACTCCTTCCTAGGGTTCGTTAAAAATAATTCGAAGGACTCATTCGAAGGATGAGCTGATAGGACAAGAAAAATTTATCCTCCTCAAGCTTGACAGAAATAAAGAGGTGCTTACTAGAAATGGTGGGATAAAATTGGGAAGGAACATTCATTTTTATATTTCATTAAAGGAAGTATGTCCCTCTTGAACATGAAAGTCCATCACATTTTTCTCTAGGTAGGGGAATCCATTTGTATCATAGTTAATCGAACCTCATTAAAAGTATTCAGTTGGTTTTGGGTCTTATCATTGATTCAAATGCTACCAAGTAAAAATTTCATATAATCAATATTTTCAAGAGAAGTCTAACCTTAGTTAAAATTACCTTGCAAATCATAACTTTCAATCATGTCGTCCATCCATATATCAGTCCTGAATTAATTCAATTTTTTCTTAAAAAAATGGAATAAATTTTCGTGTCATATGCCCTGCTGCGACGGGTCTCTTCATTTCGATGTCAACTCATTATCTAGGAAGTTGACTTAGAAACCCTCTTTTGGTACCTTGGAGCATGCATGCCTCAATGGCAGGTTTCTCTTTTTTGGCTATAGGTTCTCATCATTGGCCTTTGATCGAATGATTATATGAGTGTTCAACTTCAAAAAAATTTAATGGTTCACATCATTGGTGGTTACTCTCACACTTGTTAATGGTTCACATCATTTATCGATAATTAAGAGGTTTACACCATGTTTGACTTCAACACATTCACTCGCATGGTTAGAATCATAGTATAGACTGAGAGATGGAGATAAAGACCCTAGATCTAGTTTCATCCATCCAGGTTGTGTGGAGTTATTAAATATTCATGACTATAAACACAGATCCATTGATGGTTGCGTCAATATTGTTTCTTTTGCTGACACACATCTTCAAATGTATTTCCCTAATAATTATTTGAGATATTTGTACTTTTATTATGGGAATGCATACCTCAGTGATGTTTATACGAAATCATGATATGGTAATCCTTTATTGTTTGTTTCAGGCCTTCAACCAATTGGTCTCTAATCTGAACCTTTGACATGATAAAGTGCTTTAGTCATCAAACATATTTTCTATATTTTCATATTATGGGGCAATATGTTACACTAAATTTTGTCACCATGATTGTAAATTCAGATCCTTCACCATCCGATGATATGTCTGAAGTCCCCTATGAATCTTGATGTAAAAAAATAACAGGGACAAAAATATTTTTGGATTACACTGCTTAAAACCCCTTTTCGAGCATCTACACAATTTGAACAAGACCCGCACACGTGAAGTTTCTTTCACTATAAAATGTGCATATTTGTGCGCTTTCTCCCACTATAAAATGTGTAGTTTTTTTCCACAGAAAAAATAAAACTTCTTATATAAATTAAAAAGAGATACATTGTATATGCTGCAACATTCCATATGAAGCCACTCCCCGTGGGGAGGAAGGTTAGAAAGACCAAAAGCAAGCCTGAAACAAGGTCAGACACAAGAAAAAAGTTACACTAAACAAAAAAATGATGAGGAAAAGAAGAAATGACAGGCAACACAGAAAATTCCCTGCAACCAGGGTGGGGGAAAACCACACAAATCAAGTTTTGCTTCCTTTCTTCTTCTCAACCTTATTCAATTCGCCTTGTGATGACACAAAAGTGGGAAGGACAATCTAATTATCTACTATTTGAGTTCCATTGTCCTTGTCTAAATTTGATTTATCTGAAAGATGATGTCGTTTATTCCCATCATTTCCTGTTTCCTTTGGATACATATCTGATTGATTTGGAAGAGTTTGTGGATCAATATATTTAGTTGAATCATTCCCTTGTACCTTTGGTTCCTTTGTAGGCTGATTTCTTTCCATAGGAACAACTTCTTCCTCTTATTCTGCCTCATCCTCCTCCGACTCAGGTTGGGGATATTTCCAACCTTTTTTTTGTTTCCCATTCTTCTTATTTTTTTTGTTTTCTTTTTTTGCGTTGGAACATGTTTTGTAAGTGTCCTATCAGCCTACAAATTCTGCATCTAAATGCATTTTTTTCATAGTCTAGTGACAACACCCAATTTTTTTGTTTGTAGATCATCATGATACTCTCCGGTAAACCTTTGCTGAGATCTACTTCCACATAGACATGTGAAAAACTGTATATCCTCTCCTATAATATCTCTATGTATGTTTTGATGTATCGCCCAATACTATTCCCAATACCTTCGAAACCCTAGTCATTCCAGAAATGAAGGGGGAGATTGTACAATCTGACCCATACCGACATTCTAGAGATTGACATAGTGTTTGCGTCAAAATCTGGGAACCATGGGGTAATGAAAAGGTTGGTGGATCCCCAGAACCAAGGTCCTTCTCTAATAATGATATCTCTGTCATCTGAGGATTTAAATTTTATGATAAAAAATCCCTTGGAACAGAGGTGGATTTCACAGTTTGTGGTCGAGTGTGTAAAAATCCAATGGAATAGCTCCATCAGTTTAGGCCAGAAGCAGTTAAAGCAGCATATTAATGCATGTGCTTCATATGTCATGCAATACTCCTCTATTTCTGGATTGTCTATATTTAGTGCTGGTTTTTGGCCCAACTGTTCCACTATGTATGCCCGTGGGGCGTTTCCAACTTGTTCTAGAGGTGTTACTGCAACTTTTTTCCCCTATAATATATTCTTGTGGATGGGCCACCATTTTTTTGTTCCTGATTTGTAGTTTTCTTCCATCCCCCCCGCCCCCTTGAATATCTAGAAGTTACCACATCCACATCACCCCCTCTAAAGCAGAGGTTAAGGGTAATGGCTACCCTTGAAAAAATAGAGTGGTCCTTCAAAGACAAGCAGTCTTGAAGAGGCTGAATTCCACTAACCAGATATTGCAGCTGAACAGGGTAACCCATCAACTCCCGGATTTTTTTTGTTTCAATTGAAACACTTTGTAGGAGTATTATACAGATAATGAAAAATATTTTCCCATAGGTGGCCTAATAAAAATCTGAAAACAAGAGGGGATTACCTGTTCCTGCGGTTTTGAGTCTGTTGTGATGTCTTCATGATATTCTGTGTCTGGAGTCCAAAGTGAAATTGGATTCGAAAGAGTATTATGTCTTACAACTAAGACTTGGAGAAAAAAGGTGTGGCCTCCATGAGGAGGAAAAGGAGCCAGAGTCCACATGTGCCCCAGGTTTTCAAGTGCAGTGGTAGAGTTGAAAGGGGCACCTGCCCCCCACCCACACCTGAGAAATAGGGCTATCCAACCGCATCTAGGCCCAAGACAGGTATAGTGCAGTGCCATCATGAAAAAGGACAAGATTTCGATGGAAAAAAATAGGGGCATACCTTTATCACACAAAACCCTTGTTGCATTCACCAAGGAAAAAAAAAATATCTCATCTATTGGTGGTTGCACCAGTGTCAACATGCAGCCACTAAGAAGATCTACCGTGAGGAAAGTTTGATGGAAAAAAAATGCCAGAGAAGAAAACACAACATTCATGGATGTGCCATAGTAACACAATACACGCCTCTTGTGCCTCTCCGACAGAACCCGATGCTCCAGGGCCCAGGGGACACCCACCTTGTCATTGCCCGGTTCCTCAAAAAATTGATGCAGGAGCATTTGGCTTGAAAAATCATTGTACGATTTAGTGACTTAGGGGTGTGATATTTTTAATAGGAAATTTTGTATATTTTTAAATAATTTGAATGAGTAATATCTATGTGAGACTTTAATTGTAAATATTCTCAATTATGTGAAAATATGAGAGATATTATATTAGGGATTAAAGAGTCCAAGAATAGAGAATTTATTTGAGTTGTTGAGATCCTCGAGGGATCATTGAGAGATTTTAGGATTATTTGAGTGATCTATGGAGAACATCATGGATCTAAAATAATCCATAATTGTGTAGTTATTTCTATAAATGTTAGCCTGCATATGGGAAATGAAGAGGTAGAGGTAGGTGAGTGAAAGAGTGTGAGTTTGAGGAGAGGCCTAGCTTGAGGCCAAGTACTCTGTAAATATTCTATTTATTAATTAGTTATTTGTTGAGTATTTTGGTGAATACTTATGGTGTGAATTTATGTTGCGTGTGGATTAATGTTGTGTGTGCGCCAAGATAGAGATAGTTACTATGTAGGTTGATTGTGTGGAGCTTATGGTATATGTGATTGGAGTAGCATGAAGTGTTCCAAGCATTTGGAGAGATGATATATGTGGCATTTCTTGACAGAAGTGAAATCACTGTGAATTTTGGTGTATTGGAGAAGAGCTGAGTGTGGTGTTGCTGCTAGGAGAAAAGTGTGAAGCTTGTTTCTCTTCAGCGTTTCAACTCTGGGAAGATTATATAAGTATGTAGTAATATTAATAGCCATGAGGAAGGAAGGATAAAGGATATCATTTCCAATTTAATGGCTATGAATAAATATCATCAAAAGAAAAATGACATAGCATGGTAGAGTCTGTTGTTTGATAGTGGAAGAAATTCAATCGTGGAGTTCTCATAAACTCGTATCTCAGCTGAGTGATTTTGCGGCGTTCATGTTGCATCTTCATCTGGCTGCATTTATTTTGTAACCAAAATTTGACTTGCATAGGTTCCAAGCCAAGTTTTCTACTAAGCACTTTCTCACAATCTAGAGTGATGTTGAGAAAGGAATCCACCTCTATCTGAGCGTGCAGCGAGAGATGGGCACATAAAGTTCGATGGAGTTTAAATGCCTCTGCAACCTATCCACAATGATAACAATAGGGAGGAAGAATTTAAACCTTGCTCTGCATGGCCATTCTCTGTGATCTCAGAGGAGCATGAGCCAGCATGATTTTATGAATCTGCTTATTCCATATTGTTGTGTTTTATTGAATATAAAAATGATCAAGATCTCAAGCGTTGTCCATTAACAGAAAATTATGGAACTTGTGGTGGAGATGAAAACTAAGCTATTAGTTTCAAAGTCTCATTCAAGTCCTAATTGATCTAATAAAGTTGATAAAGGAAGTCAATCTAGTAATATTCCTTTCCTGAATACTGAAGGTTTCATGATCAAATCGTGGGATTTCAAAGAAAATATAAATGGTTGACCTATTCAAGGACGAGTGAATCAGCGTATGAAGGTCGTGGCTACTGATTCAAAGATTCAACGATTCAAGCCTGGAGTAAGAACACCAAAACATAGTATCCTTTTGGGATAATTCATGGCATAGATGGTATGGCATTTATTTCATTGTTTTAAAACCAGTTTAGCTATGCGTGTTGAATCCAGAAGTGAATCAGATTGTTGTGTGAGAATTGACTATTATGTGTTAAATGTTGTGGGTTAGACTATGTTGTGATTATCATATTTTTTTAAACCTCTGCATAGAGTGTAAGAAATCCCCAATCCATATTTGTGGCTATCATGGAGGTACACTGTATATAGAGATTTTTTTATTGAAGGAGAAAACAATAGTGTTAATCTGGGACTGATTTACCCTACATCGATCAGAGGGCATAACGGAAGTGTTGGTTGTTGAAAGTTTTGCATCATTTCTTTTTTTGTAAAGTGGAGACAACAATTCGTGGGTAAAGCAAAGAAAAGGTGATTTGGGTGTTTGTGGCCATATAGTTTGGCATCATTTGGTATTAGAGCAGATAAAAGCTCTTTAAGAGGAAATTAAGTCACAGTTATGTTCTTGAAATTATATATGCAGATGAATGGTGGAACAAGATCATGTTGAAATATTGAAGGCATGAAATTGATATGTTTCTATGATTAACTCTGGCTTTTGAGAAATTGTGTTGCAGATTTCAGCTACCAGAAAAAGAAGGTGTTAGTAGCATTATTGTTACATGAGTTGTAATAGAAAACCAATTGTTTTCTTAAAATATAATAGCATGCGAGCTCTTAAATGATGATAGAACCTAAATAATTCCAACAGAAGTTGGATAGTGAGGACAAGTGCATGCTCTCAAAGGAAGTGGAAGCTACAGAAGAAAAGAAGAGAAAATTTTTTACTGAGAAGAATGGTTCCAAAGGTAGAGAACGATCGATCAAGCTCAAGGATATAGCTTGGTAATGTAAGATATAGAAGGCTTGGTGAGATACTTGCAACAGGTAGAGAGGCTTGCTGAAAAGCGAGGCTTAAGTGTGGTCCACAAGTGAACATATCAAGCTCACAAAGGAGAAAAAGGTGACTATTGATGGTCATTGCAAAGGTTCAAAGAGAAGCCACAACAGAGGAGAGGAGAAGGAAGATGCCAATTCAAATGGCATGAGAATGAATCAAGAGTAGATTGACAGAGAGAAATATGAGATAAAAATCCATCTTCAATTATTGATGGATATGTTGTAGAGGAGTAATAAATACCAGAGGTATGGTTGGTTTATGAGAAGAAAAGTGAAATGGCATAAATTGCAAGTAAAGTGGGAATATATATTTAATGCTCAACTGAAGGAAGATTTACTCAAAATACATGAGTATGTAGAGGAATTTTTGGTATGTGAACCAGAACATGGCCCATTGTCTTCTGAAAGTAATGAAGAGACAGAGGAAAAATATACAGAGGATCTGAATCATATGAAGGATTCAGAGCAGCAAGAAGACCAGGTGGCTGAAGCATCAAGTGAGACCGCAAGGAATTATGTTTTTAAAACTGATAATTTTTGTATGATTGCAGGTATTGCAAGAGATATAAAACCTTTTGAAGATGTCTTTGGGATGGATGAATATCTTGAAGTGAAATATGACGAAGAAAACCTTTCAAATGAGGAAGGATTTGAATGGTTACAACAGAAGAAGTTCGTTGATGAGCTACTTAATGGGGGAAGACGTGCAAGAACAATTACAAGAGAACGTTAATGCAGAAAATGGGGCAAGGATAACTCTTAAAGAGGGCTTACAGAAAGACAACAAGGAAAATTGTATTGAAGAAGGAGTTGAGGCAGATTTGTCTCAAGAAAAAGAGAAGAAAATCACAGAACTGAAGGAAGAAGAAGGACATTTTCTGAAAAATGTTAAGAAAAAAGAACCTGTTGAAGACTATAAACAATATCATGATGAAGTATTGGTAAGGTGTGAAAGACAGATTGAGTTGCTGGAGTATTTGATGAAATAACCAGAGTATGAAAGTGTTATTAGAGTCAGGAATGAAGGAGTTCCTCAAGATTTGATTGGGACAGAGGTGTGTGTTAGTTTCCAAGCTTATGATGTATTAGCTAACAAAGAAGAGAAGGCAGAAAAGCATGTAGTCAGAAAGATGACAATCAATTTACTTCTTGAAAGTAAATTTGAAGATACAGAGAAACAAATGGAAATTGAAAAATAAGATGTTAATGAAATCAATTAGGAAACAACATAAATGGACTATGTGATTGAATAACTATGCAACTTAATGATGAACGAGTTCAATTGGAGAAAGCTGGCAGCAGAAGGAATGATCAATCAAAATCTGGAGCTGATTGAAGGAAAGAAGATGAACTAGAAGATAGTAGACATACAACAATAAGAAAGGTGCAGAACATTTGGAAAATTAAAAACTAAGGTTTGGGACCCTGGAGGTTTTCATCAGCATATGGAATACATGATCATGAGATCATGAATATTTTCAACTTTTGGAATCTGATGCAAGAGAATTTGGCTCAAAAAATCATTGTATGATTGAGTGACTTAGGGGTGTGATATTTTTAATAGGAAATTTTGTATATTTTTAAATAATTTGAATGAGGAATATGTATGTGAGAGTTTAATTGTAAATATTCTCAATTATGAGAAAATACAAGATATATTAGCTTAGGGATTAGAGAGTCCAAGAATAGATAATCTAGTTGAGTTGTTGAGATCCTCAAGGGATCATTGAGATATTTTAGGACTATTTGAGTGATCTATGGAGAATATCATGAATTTAGAATAATCCATAACTATGTAATTATTTCTATAAATGTAAGCCTCCATATGGGAAATGAAGAGCTAGAGGTAGGTAAGTGAAAGAGTACTCTGTAAATATTTGAAGAGAGGCCCAACTTGAGGCCAAGTACTCTGTAAATATTCTATTTATTAATTAATTAATTTTTGATTATTTTGGTGAATATGTATGGTGTGAATTTATGTTGTGTGTGCGCGAAGATAGAGAGATTTATTCTACTGGTTGATTGTGTGGAGCCTACGGTGTATGTGATTGGAGCAACATGACGTGTTTCAATCATTTGGAGAGATGATATATGTGGCATTTCTTGATAGAAGTGAAATCATCGTGAATTTTGGTGTATTGGAGAAGAGCTGAGTGTGGTGTTGCTTCCAAGAGAAAAGTGTGAAGCTTGTTTCTTTTCAACGTTTCAACTCTGGGTGGATTCTGTTAGTATTTAGTAATATTAATAGTCATGAGGAAGGCAGGATAATGGATATCATTGCCAATTTACTGGCTATGGATAAATTACAGCAAAAGAAAAACGACATAGCATGGTAAAGTCAATTGTTCGATAGTTGAAGGAATTCGATGGAGGATTTCTCATAAACTCGTATCTCAGCTGAGTGTTCTTGCAGCGTTCATGTTGCATCTTTATCTGGGTGCGTTTATTTTGGAACCAAAATTTGAATTGCAGAGGTTTCAAGCCAAGTTTTCTACTAAGTTGTTTCTCACAATCTAGAGTGATGTTGAGAAATGAATCCACCTCTATCTGAGAGTGCAGCCAGAGATGGGCATGTAAAGTTCGATAGTTTTTAAGTGCCTCCACAACCTATTCATAATGATAATGACACAGAGGAAAAATTTAAACCTTGTTCTACATCACTGTTCTCTGTGATCTCAGAGGAGCATGAGCTAGCATGATTTTATGCATATGCTTGTTACATATTGTTGTGTTTTATTGAATAGAAAAATGATCATGATCTCAAGCACTCTCCATTAACAGAAAATTATGGAAGCGTGGTGGAGATGAAAAATAAGCTATTAGTTTCAAAGTCTCATTCGAGTCCTCATTGAGCTAATCTAATTGAGAATGGAAGTAGATTTAGTAATATTCCTTGCCTGACTATTGAAGGCTTCGCGATCAAATCGTGGGATATCAGAGAAAATCTAAATGGTTGACCTATTGAAGGACTGGTGAATCAACGTATGAAGGTTGTGGTTGCTGATTCAAAGGTTCAACGATTGAAGCCTTGAGGCAGAATACTAGAACAAAGTATCCTTTTTGGAAAAATTCATGGCTTAGATGGTATGGAATTTATTTCATTGATTTAAAACCAATTTAGTTATGCGTGTTGAATCTAGAAGTGAACCAGATTGTTGTGTGAGAACTGAATGAACACTTTTACCAATGAAATAGGTAACTGCACCGGTATCTACTTTTTGACGTAGCTAGAAAAACACCCGATTTTGAAAAGTGGTAATGCAAAATCAAATTTTTTTTTGAGAATGTTTTTGGCAATTTTATTTTATTTTATTTATTTATTTTTTTTTTTCTGCGATGCTTTTAATGTCAATTTTGAATATTGGTGGCATATCATCTCCAACGTTTTTTTAGAGGATTGATTTTGACACTATACATTTTCTAATGTCTTCTTCTTTCGTGAGATGTTTATTTTTAAGTGTGTTTATGTACTTGTGTTTTAAAAAGAAAAAAATTTTTTTTTTTTAAAAATTTGTAATGATATCTTCACTTTTTCACATAGACAAAAAATGAAAAAAGGTCAATATTATAAAGTTTATATTTTCTAGAAATTTATGTATTGCTAATTAATTTTTCAATGCACGTCAAATAATTGTCGCTAAAAAACCAGTATTTTGAACGATATGACGAAGAAATACAAATTTTAAATACAAATAGAATGCAAAAAATACACTTTTAGAGACTTTTTGTTTAAAAAAATATGTTAAATATACTATTTTTTGCGAAAATCTTAACAAAAAGACTAAAGAAAAATAGCATTTTTATTGAATTGTGTGTCAAAAAATAATAGTAATCACATGTTTTTTGCAAAAAATAAAGCTTCTTCTCATAAAATATCAAAGTCTAAACATTACAAGTAGAACTGATTAATAGATCTCAAAAATGAGCTTTGTTTGCAAGCATAACTTAAAGATCCTCAACAATATCAACTAATACATGTTCAACATTATCTAGAAGACCATTGATGGCTTCTTCTGCAACATTTTCTACTTCATTTTGTTCATTGTCATCTTCTAATGTATCTTTCATTTCTCTAAATCTTCCAAAGTGTCCCTTTCCAATCATTCCATATAATGGTGGTTGAGGTTCCTTTGCTTTTTTTGCCACACATGATTCATTAAAATCCCATTTCCTCAAATCAAATTCTTGCTTCGCATCTGGAAGGAATTCAAGAGCGTTAATTATTTGTTGAATAAATTTTCATTGCATTGGGTCTTTCTCAATGGCAATGCAATTTCTTTCTTTTGGTAGGCAACATGCTAGTGTTGTACCTAATCATCAAGTACAAAAGAAATAAGTAAGAAAAATAGTATAAAGACATAAAAAGTAAAAAATAAAATATTAAATTTAAATTTGTATAATAAAACTTACCTGAACCTGAAAATAGATCCAAAACCCAATCTCCTTCTTTTGACGACGTCGTCCGGCCTGCCTCTGGCCCCTGGCTGGGTGGAGGGAAATTCCGAGAATCGCCCTCTGCCCAATCGAGTGCCGGAGGCAGGCTGGGAAGCCCTTGAAGATGCCAGCCAGGGGCAATTCTTGAAATCTCCCTCTGCCTAGCCAAGGATGATTCTCTGAATCGCCTTCTGCCTAGCTGGGAACGATTCTCGGAATCACCCTCCGCCCAGCTGGGGGCCGGAGGCAGGCCGAGCGGCGCCATCGAGGGCTGCCCAGCCTACCTTCAGCCCCTGGATAGGCGGAGGCAGGTTGGGCAAGCTTCGATGGTGCCACCCAGCTGGCCTCCAGCCCCCGTCTAGGCGGAGAGAGATTCTGGGAATCACCCTCCGCCTGGCCGGGGACCAGACGTCGGTCGGGCGACACCGTCAAGGGCTGCCCAGCCTACCTCCAGTCCCTGGTTTGGAGGAGCCTGCCTACCTCCAGTCCCTGGTTTGGAGGAGGCAGGCTGGGCATCCCTCGATGGTGTTGTCGGGCCTACCTCTGGTCCCTGGTTGGGCAAAGAGAAATTCCGAGAATCACCCCCGGATGGGCGGAGGGCGATTCCAAGAATTGCCCCTGGCTGGGTGGAGGGCGATTTCGAGAATCACCCTCCACCCAGCCGGGGGTGATTCTCAGAATATCCCTCCGCCCAATCAAGGGCCAAAGGCTATCCGGGCGTTGCCGTCGAGGGCTGCCGAGCCTACCTCCGGCACCCGACGTGCGGCAAATTAATTTTATTTTTTTCAAACACAAACAATTTAAAAAATTTAATTTTTTTTTAAACAAAAACTATTTAAAAAGAAAAACTGTGCAATTAAAATTTTAAAATATATAAAAAAAAGATAAAAACAAATTAAAAAATATGTTTTAAAAAATAAACAAACAAATATAAAAATATATATTTTTTTATTTTTATTTTTTTTTAAATTAAAACAATTATTATTTAAATATAAAAAAACAGTAAAAAAAAAAAAATTAAAATATGTTTTAAAATATAAACAAACATATATAAGAAACTTTTAATTTTTAATTTTTATTTTCTTAAAACTAAAACAATTATAATTTAAAATATAGAAAAACAATAAAAAAAATTAAAAAATATGTTTTTATATATAAAAAAACAAATATATGAATAATAAAATTTTCATTTACTTGTTCATTTTTAAAAATGGTTTAAGTCATATAATTTCTCCATAATTTCATGGTTCAAGTATCTTGAAAACTTAAGGTTTAAAAAATTGAGATTTACAACTTGTCATTAAGGTTTTTATGCGCTACGAAATTTTATCTTTAATGTTATGGTTCAAAATAATTACAATTTTAGGGTTGTTTAGAGTCAAGATATTTTATGTTTAACAACATGGATAAAAAATGTTCGAAATGATAAGCCCCTCAGACATGATTTTGTTTATATTTAACATCACCTATCAAAAAATTTAGAATTTTATGATTTTTAAATGTCCTAATATGTTGTCTTTAATTCAATTGTTACAATGTGTCAAAAGTGTGACACAATGTTTTTTTTTTTTTGTTATTCCAGCATCAACTCGTTTTGTTTTGAGGGTGATTTTTCAATCATTTTTTCAAGAAACAATTTCGTTTTTAGCATAATTTTATAAAAAGGTGAAATTTAACCTTGAGAAAAAAACAAATGCGTTCTTGAATACACACTTTTTTTTTGGGGGGCGTTTTTTCATGTTTTTTGAGTCCTTTTGGGCTAGAGTTCCCATTTTGAGGTAATAGTTCCCATTTCATCGGTAACATTGTTAATGTTATGGAATACATGTTATGGGTTGGATTGATTTATGGTTATGATATTTGTTTAAACCTCTGCATAGAGTGTAAGAAAGCCCCAATCCAGATTTGTGCCTATTGTGGAGCTACACTATATATAGAGATTTTTTTATCAGAGGAGAAAACATCAGTGTTAATCCGAGACCGATTTACCCTGCATCGATTGGAGGGTGCAGCGTAAGTGTTGGTTGTTGAAATTTTTGCATCATTTTTTATTATAAAGTGGAGACAAAAATTCATGGGTAAAGAAAAGAAAAGGTGATTTGGATGTTGGTGGCCATATATTTTGGCATCAGAAACTCAGAACCCTCGCTTTGCCCGTGAGGGCTGGGCTCTGCTGTTAGATGTAGAAATCTGTCGTCGCAACGAGACTTGGTTTCCACCACCCATTTTTTTATTCTGAATGGGTCCAAGGGTTGTAAAACTGTGGGTTTCTTCTTCTGGAACCATCCAGCGTGAAACCCCCCTCCTTCTAGCGCTAGGCCTCTCTCATCCTCGTCACTTAGAAACCTCTGTTACGGCACTCCCTTGCTCATCAAAAAACTTAATGAAGCCATCACATAATCAATCCACTAACAAATCACTCGATGACTAGCACTTGCCTACAATAGAATTTGAGATCACTATAAACTGTGTAGCTATGTTCATGTAGGTGAAAATAAGAAAGTAAGTTCTAGAAGCTTTGGTGGAGGAATATTATATAAATTAGAGACCTTTAACCACTACATACCTACACGTCATACCTTGGATCATGGAGTTGATATCCCCTTCTTAAGCATCATATGCCTTGACAAGAGGAACTAGAAACCTCATCATCCTTCCTCTATATTGAGCATAGGAATGAAGGAATATAGGGGACTTGGATCTACAAATGTATTATGCTAGTTTTGGTTTGAAAGGCTTGTCATCAAGGGAAAGGAAGGAGACCACTGGAAGAGTCTTCTGACATAAAGGCAATGAGTTTGTGAGCTCTATTTCCTTCCAATTCAATGAAAAGTAATTGTTCTTTCCTAATTGCATCTATTTTTTATATTATTAGTGAGATTCCCTGATCACTCATAGGGTTTATGACTGATTATTGGTTCAATTATACGTCGTATGCTAAATTATGGATTTCATTTAACTTTGATTTTATATGTGAGATTATTTTATCCCTTTGACTGTTTTTGTCTATGAATATCTCTTTTTGAGTGTCATGGAGAAGCTATGAAAAGCATTAAGAAAGTCTCTAAGGTATTGAGCAAAATTTGGGTGTGGAAATTACTGAAAGCACTTCTACAAGCACTTCGTTAATAGCTAAGTTATCCTTCACATACTACATTTTTTATGTTTTAGTTATAATGTAAGGAAAGGTAGCAATTATTTTCTTGTTTGTTACTAGGTTTCATTACGACTCTAGGGAGGTCTCTCTTGTCTGCAAGAGGGGTTTTTCCGCATAATAATATGCATAATTCCAGCCAAGTCAGGGACTTACACATACCACCCGAATATAGATTGGGACTGAACCAAATCTTTATTTCAGCCCAATCACCCCCATATCATATTCCAAGCATGAATGTGGGATCTCATGGGATAAACAAAAACATAAAAAGATAGGGGATCTAGAGGTTAAGTCAACTCCACTCTCATCTCACAGTGATCTAACTTAAACTGGTTCGGAGATCACCAAACCAATACAAGCTTGAATGTATGAGGATTTCTTCACCATACCCATGATATTTTTCCTGTCTCCACCCAACTCTCAAGAAATTTCTCGAGAAAACCATCTCCACCCTCAACCCTTGGGATTTTTCTATGAACACCTCAACAAGATCCAAAATCTATGGGCAATCCAAATCTCAACCAAAGGGAAACCCACTACCTCTTGGATATCCATGAAATGGCATAGGAAAGGTTCTACACCATTGTCAATCCAAGTAAATATCATGCCAATGACAAAAAAATAAACTATAAACCAATGCATTCTCTATGAATTAAAATCCCAACAAGATAAATCAAACATGCAACATGTTATCTATAAAATAATCTTATTGGATGATGTTCCAATCTTCTTCTTGTGTTCTTGCCCTCACTTGCTTTTCCTTTCTTATTGTTTTATTTCTTGCTTGTTTCTTCCTTGTGTGCAAGTGCTATATCTCTTGCTATAATTCTCCCCTCTTTTCCTCTCTTGTGTAACTGAGAATGCTTGAATGTCTACGAGCATGTTAGAATGTTCTCTCCAATATTTTCTTTTATTTTTATTTCTTTTCCTTTCTCTTCCATTTCCCTTGCATGCATATTATTTTCTCTTCATCTTCCTTTTCTCCTATTGTCATTATTTTCCTTTGTCTTTGTTGAATTCTAATGCCAATTTCCATAGCCAATAAATAATTAACCAAAACTAGCTCCCAATGTAACGTTGTTCCCCTCGTTCAACTTGGAATACATGTCCCATAAACTTAGTCTTATTTTTTCCTTTATAATGTCATTTTATGACATGGAATTTTAACTTGGGGCTATTACAAGCCCCTCCTGCTTGGGAGAACACGATACCTTGTTTTATTATAACTCTTATGACACAGAAACTATGTTGAAACATGACAAGAATATTTCTTATGAAACTTTATAAAAACAACCTTATATAAAATAAGCATATTTTATTTAACTAGAAAATTAATAAGGATATAATTCCCGCATTTGATCGACCATTTCCCATGAAGCTTCGTCGGGACCAAAGTGCTTCTATTGCAATTTAAATTTCTCTATTGTTTGGTTCCATAGCATGAGCTTCTTTTGCTACAATACGCATTGAGGTTCCAGCTAGAACTCTCGTTTTGGTTCCACCTACAATAAAGACGAATAAATCAGATGATGAACATCCTATACATATCTTTTAAGGAACGAAACATGAAAAAAATCATGGATTGTCATTAGTGGTGGAAAAGTAAGTATGTATGGCACTAGTCTAATCCTTTCAAGGCTCTCAAAAGGTCTGCAATACCGACATTCCAAATTGGCACATGACCCAATCTTGAAGGAGCTCTTCTTGGGTTTTATATGCATTTACACATACTCTCCAACCTGAAACTCCTTGAGTACTGTATGTTGATTTTCATAACTCTTCTACATGTCCTCTTCTTCCTTAAAATTCTTTTTGATAACCTACATTTCCTACATCTCTCTCAACATATCCAAACCAATCAATATCCTACTCATTAGATCACTACATATAATAATAGTATTACAACTCCTCCCATAGAGATCCTCAAATGGACTCATCTTCAAGGATTTTTGATACCCATTATTATAAGAATACGCCTCCCACTTCCTACGTTGATGCATGACATTTATTCTCAACACATCTTCAATGATCCTTTTAATCATCTCTATCTACCCATCTTTTTGAGAATGATAAGTTCTAATGAAAGTTAGCTCTGTAACCAAGCCTGGAAACAATTCCTTCCAAAACATGGAAGTGAACTTGACATCTTTGTCTTATATAACCCTCTTGGGAACTCCATGCAACCTCGTTATTTCCTTAATGAATTTCTAAGCCACTTTGCTAGCTAAATTAATAGACTTTATCGCACTGAAGTGAGCTACCTTGCTCAACCGCTCAACCATAACCATGATGGAGTCATGTTGCCTTGATATCCTAACAAAAAATGTAATGAAACCATGGAAATAACCTCCCATGAAATCAAAATAGGTTCCAACAAACCAAATAAATGCTTCCATGTCTTATCTATTCAAGTAATCACTACGGTTGTTTCCAGTATGAGTGGATTTCCTGCCCAAAAAAACAGTCAGTAAACTTAAAAATATCAATAAAACCAACCTCTTTCCCATTAACACTGTAAATTAAAAACCATATGCAACCTCATACAAGAAAGGTTTTATTACCTTTTCTGTTACATCAAATACATAAAGGTATCACATATATAAAAATGGAAAAGTGTGCCATATAACTATTAGAAGGAAGAAGATAAATGTATCCAAGTCACACTAGCCATCTACACCCGAAGAGAATACCACATATTACCCACTAAAAAGATGCAGGGGAACACTAACATTTTTCTCATTATTTCTATTGCTCTCTTCTTTTCTCACAGTAACCATTGAATTTTTCTCACAGTAACCATTGAATGAATCTCTAATGCGTATCATAAATCTTGAAAACACTTATTTTAACATTAAATTACTGATAACAATTCGAGGAAATGAGCCTGGTTTTTTTTGGAAACGTTTGATCGAGTTTTGAATAGCGAGCTTCCCTTTTCTTTTTCTTCCTTTGTTTGAACTGAATGAAGTGATCGATTGCTATTCTGCCCCAGTTATGGTTATCCAGTTCACCTTCGTATGTGTTTATAGAGAAACTAATCTGATAAACATTCAATCCATGACACATATATGTGCCAATCACAGGTTTTGTGTTACAATTTGTAATTTTCAATTGTGTTACATGCCGGGATAAGTACTGATAGCGGTGAATAGTTTTATTTGCAATTTGATTTTTTTTCAAAGGAACATGGTTTGCTTTGTTTGTATTATTTGAGGGATATAATTTTAAAATCAATTTTTTTTTTTTTCTATGTATATTTTGAAAGTTAATAATATGGTATATGAGATTGTAAATTTCTTTGATTCATAATTGTTTAACTAATTTTTTTCTGAAAAATCACAATATCATTTGGGGAGATGCATTTTGAACTACTCTGTGTAGTTCACCATCAAAATACTAGAGTGACCAAAATAATTGAGAATAAATACTACTGAAATGCAACAATCAATTGCCAAAACCTATGTCTCCAACACTTCACTCATATTATGTGTTCTATAATGTGTCTTTCTTTTCTCATCAAAAGTTCACCCATATATTTTTATATTATTCAAATATGTTATTTTTTATTTCATTTAATTATTACTTTTTAAAATATTTTACTTTACTCCTATTGAATTCTAAAATATTATGTAAATCTACACCCAAATTAATGTCAAACCATTTTCTCTTGTTCTTGTTCTTATATCCACCTCTGTTCTAGAATTTAGAATATTTACAAAATATAGTGAAAACCAACAAAATTAATAGTTCTTCTTTGCTCATGTCATAATGTAGCTAATATATCATGACGTGTTTGGAAGTTGCTGGATTTACTTTTATATTTTGAAAAAGTTGCGATTATGCCATCCTAGAATTGACGGTTTGTATCGATTATGGTGGACGGGCTTAAGTTATTATAATTATTTTTATTATCTAATGGATTTTTTATTATGATTTCAATTTATTTATTAGGTTACCAGTTTATTTTATATATATATTTTTAACTAAAATCTTTTATATATATTAAATGGGTTATTTAATTTTGTAGAATTTCAATGTTTTTAGGTTTTTTAAGATATTTAAAAATATATTTTAAACAATAAAAAATAACATTCTTACTTTAAAAAGAAAAAATAACACACACACATAATATTTTAATGATTTTTATATTTATTTTAAATTTAAATAATATAACAATTATACTTTAAAATTTAATTTATAAATATTTCATAAATTAAATTAATTCGAATCAATAAAAAGTTATTATGCCTTAGTGCGCCACTCTGTGTGCATTATCATTCGATGGAATTTTAGACTATTGAAACAGTCAAATTAAAAATATACCTTTTCTTGTACTAAACTTCTCTCTTCCCACTCTCATTACATCTTTTAATAAAAATAACATTGATTTTTAATAAATATTTGATATTTGTACATAATATTTTTTTTTGCTTACCAATATCATAATATTATTTTATTTTTTATAAATTTAATAATATTCATGACTTTTGGATTGATGTAAATGGTAAAATATATAATTCAAATAACAAATTGATTAAGTAAATTTTTAACTTAATATAAATATAAAATAAAAATAAAATAAAATTTGTTATTAATAAAATTACATTAAATATTAAGTAATAAATATATTTGCATATTATTTGATATATACATTGAAAATTTTAATTAGTAATATAATTTCCTTACCATTATTTAATTATTATTTTAAAAGTTTTTTTATTAAAATTAATTTTATTAATATAAAAAATTATATCATATTTTAAATATTAATTAATTTTTATAATTTAGGAACTAATTTGCATGAGCTTCGGAGTGAGATCTGTAGGTGGTCTATTCCCAAGACCTCTTGGATCTGTCAGATTTGTTTTTCTAAGCAGGTGGAAGATGAAGAACACTTCATTTTAGATTGCCCTACTCTTACTCACATTCTCTCTCAATTCCCTACCATCCACCCCACTTCCAATATTATAGACCTATTAAGGCAGCCCTAAGCATGCCCACCTATAACGATCTTCAAGCACTTATTTCTCTTCATTTTGACCATAGAAACAAGATTTTGAAGAATCAAACTTAGACTCTTTCTCTCTTGGCTTAAAGTTCGATAGATAGCATTGATCTTAACCAACTATAACCATCATCATCATCATCATCATCATCATCATCATTTTAAACTATTTTTTATTATAACTAAATTTATTAATATAAAAAATGATATCATATTTCTAATATTAATTAATTTTTATAATTTTAGGAATTGTTTTTAATGTTATTTTTTCGATTTTTTGTTTGTGTTATTTAAAATGGCTATATGGATTTAGCATCATGTAAAACCCCTAGGAAACTTAGTTTGTGCATAGTTTACCCATCAAACTAGTGATTTCAATGAAAAGTAACTCTTATTTTTAATAGATATTTGATATTTGTACATAATACTCTTTTTTGTACTTATCAATACCTATAATCTTGCACCTATAATCTTACTTATCTCACTTGCCATTTCCAATATAATTACTAGCAATTTACTGTCTAAGATCTTATGAGAACCCAATTTTTATTTTGATAATAAGTATGGACGGAGGAGAAGAATGAGAATCACACGAGAATTCATGTGAAATTCAATGATAAGGGTGATGATGAAGAAGATGATGAGATGTATTTTTAGAGGATCTCACCCCATGAGCTCATTGCTAGGCAGCTTGCCCAGAGTGAAATATTTTCATTCTCGGTGTATGAAGGCATTGGATGAAGACTGGTTTTATTGATCGAAATCCAATGTCAAAGTGAACTTGGCCTCTGTATTTCAAATTCCAAAACTTGGGTGTTGGCGTTATGGATCAGTCTATATTTGAAAGCAATAAAAGTTTCATTTTACATAATGGTTACATAGCTGAGTTTGTGCAGATTATCAGTTTTCTTTTATCCTTTTTTTTTCTTGTAATTTTGTTAAAATATAAATGTAGCCCTGCACCTAGATTGTGGTAGGCATTGGACATGTGTTTTTGAGTTTATTCTATATAGGTTATTTATATATTTATTTGATATGGAAATTTATTATAACAACTTACAACTTTGTTCTTTTCAAAATCCCTTGCATCCAAACTGTAAAAGTTGTGACTGGGAATGACTGTTCCAAAGTATTATAAGAGTAACTCCATCACATAATGGAGGTGACAAGCTCCATCAGATAAGGAGAACTCTAATGAGTTTTATGCCTAAAATTTAAAGATATTAGACTGGAGTTGTCATGAAACTGAGGTCCTGGTAATTACAAGGAGGACTTAGATGAAAATTAATGAGCCAGAGAACTGAGAATCAACCCAATTTGAGATGAGTTTTTCTTGAATTTGAGGATCTCATAGGTTCATACGTAGTGATCAAGAGTTGGTTCGTTTCAAATTTGTGAAATTTTTTTGAAGAAGCACTGGTAGAGCCAATAAGGTTAGAATTTTCTCAATTTGATACTTGAGTAGCTTCATATAGAATTTAGCAGTGGGATATTGAAGAAAGCTCTTGGGTAGCCATGGATGGGGTAATTCTATGTTGGGCGGGCCCAAAAAAAAGGAGAAATATCACATTTACAAGCTCTTTAGGCTTGAGCAATCTGGAAAAGAGGATTTTTGTGAGATGATGGAAGAGTTTAATGAGGAGGATATATGGGGTAGTGCTAATCATGCAGAGGCCAAGCAACTTGGCTTACAGGAAAATGAGTGGAATGGTGTTCCAGTCTGTAGATTAATGGGAATTGTGGAAGGGAATAATAATAATAGCATAAGACCAGTGAAGATTCCTTTGAAGGAATCATGGCATGAAGAGAATAATAGGAGGAGGATGAGGTATCATTGCTCTGCACCTGTGAATATCCCTAACTTGTCTCAGATGGTTATATGGATGGAGGAGAAGAATGAGAATCACAGTAGAAGTCATGTGAAGGTCGATGATAAGAGTGATGATGAAGAAGATGATGAGATGCATTTTGAGAGGATCCCACCCCATGAGCTCATTGTCAAGCAACTTGCCCAGAGTGAAATATTTTCATTCTCGGTATATGAAGGCATTGGGAGGACTCTCAAAGGGAGAGATCTCACCCAGGTTTGAAATGCAGTCTGGATGAAGACTGGTTTTATTGATTGAAATCCAATTTCAAAGTGAAATTGGCCTCTATATTTCAAATTCCAAAACTTGGGTGTTGGTGTTATGGATCACTCTGTATTTGAAAGCAATAAAAATTTCATTTTACATAATGGTTACATAGTTGAGTTTATGCATATTACCTGTTTTCTTTTATCATTTTTTGTCTTGTAATTTCTTCAAAATATAAATGTATCCCTGCACCTAGATTGTAGTAGGAATTGGACATGTTTTTTTGAGTTTATTCTATAACAGTTATTTACAGATTTATTTGATATGAAAATTTTTTATACCAACTTACAACTTTGTTCTTTCAAAATCCATTGCATCCAAACTGTAAAAGTTGTGACTAGGAATGACTATTCCAAAGTATTATAAGAGTAACTCCGTCACATAATGGAGGTTAACTTATTACATAGGAGGGGTGTAAAACTTCCTCAAACACAAAATTAAATAAATCACTTAAAAAGCATGAAACACCACTCTACAAACCAAATCATAAATGCTGGTCGTTTTCAGACTATTTGTAATAATAAAACCACCAACACCGAGAACAGACGAAGGTTTGAATGGTAACTGAGTTGAGTGGCTTTGTTGTGAAGAAAATATATGGGCTAGATGAATTAAGAATTCAAAATCGAAATCGCAGAAAGAGGTGCAGATATTACTGTGTGCAATAATATCCCAACACTTTAAGTATTACCCATTCACTATTTCTTGTCTTCATCTTAGAGTTAAATATTGAATTAATACATAATAATCTATTGGGCAGTGACTTGGTAAGTTGAGACACTTTCTCTATTCTTAATTATTTTGGGTACTTAAGATAAAGTCCCCTGATTTTTACCTGAACTAGCTAGAAATATCGAGTTCTTCCTTCTATACTGTGAGCCTTCTTGTGAAGCGAATTATCAATGTGATAGTTTTTGTTGAGATATCATGATACAAATGACAGTTTGTATAGCACACACAATAAGTTTCTTTAGGAGAAATCAGACGATCATGAACAATGCAATGCAAAGATAAACCACGAATCAAGAAACCAAGTATGTAGACAAGTAATCTCAATTGGAATTATTTTTGAATCAAAACTACAAGAAAATTTATCTGCTCTCCATCCAATGTACAATTGCCCCTTTATCGTAATTCTACGACAAAATTATATACTGCACATATTACAAAAGCAGGGGAAACAAGTTCCTACAACAAGACCTCTTATCATCAAATATATAAAATATTTTTCCCTTGACTAATTTGTTCTGATTGCCAGGATCACCATTAGCAGGGTTTTGAGAGGAATATCCATAAAATTCCCAAGTTTGATCAATAAAATGGGTTGTCACTAACCACAAAAGAAAGTCTTGTTGCAGAGTCTCAGAGTAAATGTTGTAAGATGATTCCTTTTGAGTTTGTGATATATATATAGAGAAGAATCCAAGAATTCATCTAGTTCATCTCTTGGGAGCAGCTCTTCCCAGTTGACAGCTTCCAAGTTGGCACTGCATTTTTATTTTGTGAATGGAAGCTCCTGGATGGAGGAGCCATTAGTAATGTTTGATTTTGATAGGGGATTTTCTAAATTTGGATAATTTCCTCTGGAAGATATCACCACAATCCATTGACTAGGTGGACTTACAAACCAATTAGGGTTGTCAACAACTTCAAATTCACAAGATGTGGCCAGTGCCATCACTCTGTCCCTGGGAGAAGGCCTTAGGCATTTCTCAACTGACTTATTTATGCCAACCATTATATTCCACTCCTCTGTTTAGCTTGAGATACTAAGTGACAGAATGAAAATAGGATGAGAAGAGTATGAATCCCATACTAGATTCCTAAAATCCAAATGACTAGTTGGGGATCCCGGATCCCTATTGGCCTCCTCTGACTCCATGCCAGAGCAGTCCTCATTTAGAAAAAGGTTCTTCAACAACTCCACACTAGTCCACCTCTTAATGGGATCTCTCTGAAAGCATTTCTTTAAGAAATCTTAGATCCGAGGTGAAAGTGAAGAAGAAAACTCAGGCAGCTCCTCTGTGCATCTGATCCTATACATTGCAGCAATGGTATTGGAAACTTGGCTCCATGGAGGCCTTCCAGTGGCCATCTCCAGGAAAGTGCAGCCGAAATACCAAATATCATGAGCAGACCCTTGCTCCACCTGGTTCACCACCTCTGGAGCCTTCCACTGAGGCATTCCCCTCAATTGGAGGGTCTCCTGGCTATTCTTTTCATCACCAATCCTCTTGGCAGAGCCAAAGTCAGCAAGCTTTACACCATTGGCACCCATAAGAACATTCTTGCCCTTGATATCACAATGCACAATGCCCTAGTTGTGGAGGTAATCGATCCCACGTAGGATGCCACAAGTGTAGGTTATAATCACGGATTCATTGAGCTGCCCTCCAAACTTAACCAGCATATCCCCTATGCTACCACCTGGCATGTACTCCATGAAAAAATTGTGCACCTTTACGCAACTCTCGACGCTGTAACAGTGCCCCAGATAGGTAACGATGTATGGAGAATCCAGACCCTGCACTCATTACATTTATTAATCAATATAAGAAATTGAATTTAGATGGAAATCCCCTATTCAATTTGAAAAGTTACTGCACATTCTGCTCAACTAGGGCATTCATCAATAACCCTTAAACGGATAAACCCTAACTCCGTGTAATGTCACTGCCATTGTAATAATCCAAGATTGTCCAAAATAATTGCATGGGTTCAGATAATATACAATCAATTAAAAGGACCCTAAAAAGATCCCCTTATTTTCGAGATGGCTTTAACCTGAAGAAATAAAACAGTGTACCAGATACAAAATACTCTGCCTCCACTCCAGAAAAGAATATAAAAGAATAATACGACATAAATCAGAACTATATATATGAAGAAAATAGTAGCTGCCTCTAGAAGGCATCAGAAAAATGGATCTGAGAACAGCCCAAGACATCTCAGTAAAATCAATATGCCAAAAAGGGAATGAAGGAAGCGACGAAGGCAGAGAATAGGGAAGGAAGGGCAGGCATTGAAGCAACCCCTGCCTCCATTGTCGGACTGGGGGCAGCTGCCTTAACCTCTGACGCTTCTGCTGCTTCCATCATCATCATAATAACAACCAAGAGGGCCGCAGATGCGTATTTTCCTGCACCTACCATTCTTTCTCGCACTCACAAGAAACTGACTCTTATTAGCAGATACTGAAATGTTCAAATGTCAAGCACAGTCCTCGTCGAAAAAATGTAAAAATTAGAAAGAGAAGAACACTCCAAATGTGAAGCGGTAAACATCTTCTCTGAGATTCGAACCCTTAACCAAAAGGACCGATAGATGTGAGTGCATTTCAACAACAGTAGGGTTGAAAGTTGTGCATATTAATACGCATCTCCACCTAATTGAAATTAATCTAAGCACAATGAATGAATGATTCAGGCCACATAAAAGCTGAAGAGGGGATTTCTCTTTAGAAAAAAAAACATTTACGAATTTTTTTCTCTATCTTGAAATAAATTCAAGCTTACCTTCTGAATGTAAGCAATTACCCCGTCGTCTGTAAGTTTTTGGCCATTATCGTCTCTGACATAGAATACTACACCAGCAGAAGAAATTACCACATTTAGGAGCCGCTGCAAAAGCAGATTTTGTGATCCATCTTGCAATCACAGGGAATTCTGAATGGACCAGCTAAGAAGAAGCCCTAGAAACCCTCCATAACTGCATTGTAAACGAAATATTTGCAACTACCTTTGCCTTTTCATCCAATGGCTGAATATGTTTTAATCGTCTAACATATAATCTAACGGTTTCAGATTATGACACGATGCACATAGGAGAGTTGTTTTCAAATAGTGACGCCTTACAGCATAATTATGAAAAAATGAATTTGAAAATATTTTATCATATTGGATTTTTCAATAAAGAATGAATTTGCAAAATATTTCATCATATTAGATCGTGTTGATATAAATAGAATTTACAAATAAAAAAATGAGGATTCCAATTCAAAAACCCAAGAATATGAAAGCATATTGAAGTGACAGAGTTAGGACATTGAACAGAAAGTATTGGGGAGGAATTGCAAGGTTATTTTGTTGGAGGGAGTTGTTTTTAGTGTGATTTTTTGGAATTTTGGGTACTGGAATATGGCAGAAAAAATTGAGGTTGAATCTTGATTTTTGTGATTTAAATTGGATTTTGGACTATATATGAATTCAACACCCTAAAAAAACCCCTAGGGCACATGGATTGTGCAAGGGTTACCCATCAAACATATGATTTCAATGAATTCCTGCGGGTTTTAAAAATTTAATTCAGAAAAATCCATCGGAAAAGTCTCCAAAAGGTAGCACTAAAGACAGCTTCAACGAAATTTGAGAAGTGCATTTGCTAGGGTAAGAAATTTGAGGAGTGCATCTGCGAGGTTCTTACCCAAAACCTATCCCATCATTATGCAGCATAGATCTTAGCAACCCAAATGATGTCAGTCTTTTTCACCATAGAGTTTGTTTTTTTTTTTTCAACTTGAATAATTCTTAGATTGACATTGAATTGGACCAAAAAACTTGTGAGAACTAAACCTCTCTTTCTTAAAAGCTTGGACCATATCCTCAAAACTCAGCACAAAATTTGTTCTTCGCTGAGCTTTTTCACCAGAGAATCTGTTCTAAGTGGGTGAGTGGGGGGTGGATGACTGAAGATAAAAATGGAGGAAAAGCAAAAGAAGAGGATTCCTAAGGAAAAGTGTTTACCTTCATAAGCAAAGCCACTAGCTTATTGAGAGGAAAAACATTGGCAGACACTAGTGCTAGTGCTACTAAAGAGAAGAAGAAGCAGTGTGAGTCTCCTGAGAGGAAGTATGGCAGCGCAGTCAATTTTTACATGCGTATTGATGGCCTTCCAGCTTTGTCAGTCTGCAGGCAGATCGGAAAGCTCACGCCTATTGGGGCGCTCATACAATGTCTAATGGGATGGTTGCTACATTGACAATCACAGAATTGTTTCGAAATTTGCAAAGTTTGTGGACTATACATATGTGCAGACGTTTGTCTTTACTTCAATTTCAACGATATTTGTTCTAATGGATATGGAAATTTGATGGGGTAATGGGTTTTAAGATCATTTTACTACAATTTATTAAAATTTGTTCTAATGGATACATAAATTTGTTGTGGTATTGAAATATGTTATAATGGATACATAAATTTGTTGTGGTAATGGATTTTAAGAAAGGACTTTATATATTTGGAAACGACATCTCAATGCATTTCTAGATAATTTTGGGTAACCAAAGTATGGGAAGTTGTGGCCATAATCCACCCTCTTGTTTGAGTGCGCATTAAACATTCATTAAAAGTTATAATAAAAATTGAATTACTAAATAATGAAAAAAAACAAAATCAATAAATTGGAATGTATTTTAAATAAAAAAATAATAAAAATTAATCACTAAGAAAAAAACACAATCACAAAAATTTGTTATATAGACAAAAATGAAATTATAAAAAAAAACATAAAACAATTATATTGTACCAATTTATTTTTTTATTTTTTATTTTTTCTCAGTATGAAAAAAATGTTGTTATCAAACAATTCATAATTCAAATCAAAAAGCATCATTACATCTTAATAAATAACCCACCATCATCCTAGTTACAAATATATCACCCATAGTTTTTTTTCAGTCTTAACCCACAAAACCAATCCTGAAAAGGCCATATTGTTCATAGTCTGAACAAAATTCCTCCCCAATACCTATCGAAAGATATCTGAGGAAACAAAAATAACAATGATATCGTTGCAACCTGTAACCTTCCAGGTCCATCAAAATACATTATGCTAAAAACGACACTTTAACCTGAGTATGCGGACACCATAATACAACAAAATAATTAAAATAACACGCTCGCTTGCTAGAGAACCGGCTCGCTTGCCGACACTTTAACCTGAGTGTGCAGACACCATAATACACCAGAAATAATTAAAAATAACACACTCTCTTGCTAGAGAACTGGCTCGCTTGCAATGTATCCGGCTCGCTTGAGGAGGATTGAGGAGTAGTGAAAGGAAGATTCCTCCCCAAAAAACTCAGAGATTATATCCACAAAAAGATGTATTCCTTCGATCTGTCAAAAAACTGAAATGCTTCCCTGCTAGCCCCCCGAGCCAGCAGAAAAAATAGAGAAATATGAGAAAAAAATCGATCCCTTCACTCCCCTACCCTCCACCTCGAATAATTCATAATGAATTTCTTTGAATCTGCCTTGAAGACCCAATTTCGACATAAAGGAAATCTCAGATGACACTTTGGGAACGAGCATAAAATTTTGGTAGACAGTCAACTCATGTTGGAATCCGATTCTCAACATAATTTAAATGAGGAGCTAGTGCAAATCCTTAATCAAAGGGGTGTCTTTTATATGCAGCAGATCATTGTCGATTGAGAATATGATGCCCCATAATGGAAATCTCTTACAAAAATGGGAATGGACGGGAGATGGGAAGTAGAATGGTATGGTTTCACTAATTCCATGAGTTCTTTAGGACTCTGCAGATCCAAGGAAGGTGATAGACTTATTTGGGGAGGAAATAGACCAAGTGAAGGGCCAAAAGCAAAGGAAATCTATACTGCATTGATCAACAAAAAATTGAATCAAGAATCCGATAGCTGGTTTAGGGTCATGTGGAGAAGCAAAGCTCAGGTGAAAATGATTATTTTCTTATGGTTAGTATGGAGAGACAAGAACTTAACATGGAAAAATCTGCAAAATAAAGGATGGAAGGGGCCGATTTTGTGTATTTTATGTGGAGCAGAATCAAAGGACAACCTACATATTTTCTATCTATGTTCTTTCGCCATGGAAACCTTGACAATCTTATGCGCTAGTATGCATATCCAACTGCCAGCATGCAGATCAACGGAGGACTTCTCCAGGTGGTGGCTGCATAGAGGTAAGAAATACAAGGTCATTCCTATTTTTTATCATTGGAAAATATGGTGCAACAGAAATTAGAAATTATTTGAAGGCTGGTTTTCAGATTTAAAGGCTGCTTTTCAGATTTACAGTTCATGGGAAAGTTCAAAAATATGCTAGAAGCCACCGTGCGATTTATCTAAGAGATTACGCCCACATGAGATTCATTATCCTGCTGGATATTTTGATGGGGCTTCCCAACACTCCATTTGTGGTTGCGGTGCCTAGCTTATGATTTCTTCCACTTGCCATTATAAGATCTATTGGAATGGAGGAACTGGAACAAATATGAAGGCTGAATGCCTGGCTCTTTGGGGCCTCTTGTGGTTCGGCTATCAGTGATATTTGGATAAGTTATGGGTTTTTGGGGATTCTAAAATCCTTATCGACCATATGAATCAGAAAGCCACATTAAACCCCAGAATGTTATCTCACTGGATCGAGAGAATATTTGCATTAAAGAGGACTTTTTCTTCCATTTCTTTTTGACATGTCTACAGGGAGAAAAACAACGAAGATGATCGCCTATGAAAGAAAGGGCTGGAAGGAACATTTGAAGAAATGCATTATGATTTAATAAACTCAAATGGAACTGGAGCAGATGAGAAAGTCAATCATATGAGATCTGAATTGGCTGCACAACGTTTGCATCGGATCAGATGATATAAAATATTCAACAAGGACGAAGGGAATTGCAGAAATATGCTGGCCTTTTTGTTTTCTGTTTTTTTGAGTATTAAAATGACTGTAATTTTGAAAACGTTAATTACTTGATAAATGCTATCATATACCCATGTGGATGGGATGAATTAATGTAAATATTTTTTCTGAAGGAATGTATAATAATGGAAAGTCCCCATGACTATCACAAACTGAATGTAATGAAAATCTTATGGCCTAAAAAAGGTTTTTGTCCTGGTACTAAATATAAACCAGAGTATTTTTCATGTTGAAAAAAAAAATATGTGCCTGAAAGATATAAAAGATAAATTCTTTCTCTGGAGTTCGATACGGTTGAGCCATGAAGACAGAAAAATCTAGTTAATAGTGGCCTTTTTGTGTAAATTATCTATCAGAACTTTAGAATCTCCGAAGATGGATATTCTATCTATCCAAAGGTGGTTTGGAAACCACATTAATCCCCAAAGTGAAATTACCTCGGCCCTTGTATTTTTTCCTGTGCTGCCAAAACAAAAGAGCTTATAGTGACAGGAAGGAGATAGTAATATCCATGCTCCGCATCCACATTTCTGATTTTGTGCAGCCCCGTCGAAAAACCCCGCCGGATAGTTGATTTCATGAGGGCGACATCTTATGGATAAGTCCACTGGGGGCTTTTCGGAAATCCTCAATTTATCCAGATCCTGTAGAATCTGATTGCACATCATTTCAGGCTTGCTGACCTTGTCCTTGAAAATCCTTCAATTGCGGCATCCCCATATGCACCAGTGGAACGAGATCGCCAAATTTGTGTAAAACTTTCCTATCTCCCCCCATCGCATAATACAACTGTCTGCATTATAAAAAACAGGAATGTCACATTTTAGCTTCATACATATCAATTCTATAATCCGCTTGGGGAAATTGCACTTATAAAATATATGGATGTTATCATCATTATCCACCCCACATAACAAGCATATCCCAGGACCATTGAAACCTCTTTTCTGCAGGTTCACCCAGGTTAGGTTCTTGTCTCTCCAAACCAACCAGAAGAAAATAGATTATATTTTTTGAACTCTTGCTCCCCATAGATCCTTTAACCATCATGGACGCCTGATAGTTTCCTTCTCATGCATCATTGAATGATAGAGATCCTTAATCACTATTTGATTCCTTTGAGTCTTGCCTCCCCATATGATTTTGTCACCCTGTCTAAGCTTATGCAGGCCCAGACCTCTTAAATAGTCACAGTATCCATCCCATTCCTCAACCACAGTAATTTCTTAGTCTAACTAGCTTTTTTTCCTAGAAAATTATGGAAATTTAGACAAGATTTTAATAAAATCAGTCGGGATTTTTGTAAAATCCAAGTTATAGTTATCAAAATTCAATATTTTGAGAGCTCTTGAGATTTTTGATGGTATTGAATTTATTTCCACCATCAAAAACATGATTTAAACACTGATATTTTAAGATTTTATTTTTTTTAACCCAAATTCCTATTACTTTTAACAATCCAAGCAATTCTTCCGCCTCCATAAACAACTCTAATCATCATACAGATGCTTTTTCCACCATGAGTTTGGCAGGTTGTGCCGCCTCTACATAGACCTATCATAAGCAGACATATCATATGCTATGGAACAGTGGGCGATCTGTGGACAAAAATGGTATCCAGAAATAAAAAAATAGAAACAAAAAATTTATAGTGTGCCAAATAATCATACATCGAGATACATCGCGATGCTTTTTCCACCATCGGAAAAAAATAAAAACATAAAATTTATATTGTGCCAAATAATCATACATCGAGATTCTTTTTCCACCATCAGTTTGGCATGGAACAATGGGCGATGTGAAGGGAATTTGTAACTCCATCAAAAAAATTTGTGCAAGAGCATAAATTTTGCAATTCCCATTTACAGATGCATGTAGATTATTGATTAAATAGATTTACCTCGTGGTGCTTTCTTTAGGTAGTGAGCATAATTAAGAAACTGATATGAATAGAATAAATAGAACTAGAAAAAGTTTTTTAATCCAAGTTTAATTTAATGTTGGAATGAAAAATAAATAAATAGAGAGTTTTAAAAATTTTCCTTATTTATATTATAAATCAATTTTATAATTCAAAAAAATGTTAATTTAATTTAATATAAAATAAATAAATAAAATTATTGGAAAAAAAATTCAAAAATATTTAATAATTAAATTATTCTTATATTTTAAATCGAAATATATATTTTGTCTAGGGGTCTTGGATGGACAATGGTCTTGGATAGACAATGATCTCGTGCTTTGTTAACGCACTCTTTGATGTGAAGTCATTGGTTCAATTCCCAGCCCCAATAAGGGTGATATATTAGACATGATGAAGATGTAGTCCTTCCAAGCTTATAAAAAAAAGGAAATATATGTTTTAAATACAAAATATATTTTAAAAAGAGTAGCAACGACAAAGGAGCAACAAAGAAGCAATAACTTTGATACTTGTGGTGCTTCATGCTCGTGGTTTTTGTGAGATGCATTATGCAACATAGATTGGTGTTGAAGAGGTACAGGGCAAGGCATTGATGCTTGTTGTGATGCTTGCCTAACAAAAATGTGGTCTACCCTTGTGAGAGCAAGGAATTGGGGATTCAATATTTTAGGCTTGCATATGTTCTATGTGTAAGGCCGATTTGAAAGGCTAATGTGTCTTTCCATATGGCATTGGAATATATTTTTGCAGGTTGATAATGTGTGCAAATTTGAATAGGTTTTGTTGATGGCATGCTTGTGTTTATAGAGGTAGTGTTATTCCATAGAGAATAGATTGTTAAGGCTTGCTTTCATATGCTTTTTATGCAACAAAGGGTGTTGGTGAAAGGTTGTTTGTGCTTACATATGTTGAGTAGTGCCAATTAGTGAGACATATTGTGTTCATATGGAATAGTGGCTAATGGTAAGCATGTATGCATATGATGATTGAGATGTTGTGATACAAGAAAATTGTTGTGATGCAAGGCAAAGGCATGACCCCATGACAACAAAGGCATGACTCCATGACAGACAAAAAAATACTCAAGGCTACTGAGGAAATGGCATGAAGAAGTAGTGATAAAAGATGTTGTATAACAAATATGTGGCTTTGGATAATGATGCATTTCTTTCATATGTTGCATGCATATGGCTTGCATGAGAGAGTCAATGCTTTACATGTGTTATGATGTTATAATGTGTTGCTTGCATATGTTGGCATTATGTTGATGTTGATGTATTTAATTATTATATATGGTTGAAAATAATATTTGAGCATTTATTTGTGTTCTTATATTCAAAATATGAAGAGTTTTGAAACAAATGAGTGGAAGGAAAAGAGTCAATCTTGTTCACCTCATATTCTTATGTGGAATACAAACAACTAGCAAAATATCGTTATAAAATATGTGTTTTTGGAAGGCATAATCATGTTAGAGAGTTGGAGAGCATGTGAAGGTTGATTGTTCGTGAGTTACCTAGCACACATGAAATTGATGTGAAGAAGATTTGAAGGGGAGAAGAGGTCGAGATAAATATGGAGGTATGTGTAATTGATGACCAGATAAGAAAGCATGTTATTTCTTGTATGTATCAGGGGATTGTAGTCTCTTTTCAAGTTGGAGCTCGATAAAAAACAGGTTGTAGCTTGTTGAGGTAGGAGTCTCCGATGGGTTGTAGTCCGTGAAAAATATATGGCAGCTGGAGCTTCCTTGTAAGTTGTAGCTTTCAAAAACATTGAGGTAACTTCCTCTTGTAGGTTGGAGCCTACAGAAAATAATATGTAATAAGGGAGTAGGAGCTTTCTTTTGCATGACAACAATAACAAAATCGTGGTTTTCTCCCTTTATGGATTTCCACTTATATCTAGTGTCCATATGTGTTTTCTTTTATGTGTTGATGTGATGTTATGGTTTACTTATTACATGTTGTTCACGTATTAAATCTAATATTCATTATGTGTTAATTTTCTCATCTAAATAAAATAATAATTTTAAAATAAAATAGATTTAAAGTCCATGAATGTACTAAATTGATTCACACCCACCCCTCGCACCCCCCCGCGCTCAATTTAGTAATTTTTTTATAAAATGGTTTTAGAGGAGATTCCTTTTGTGTAAGCCTAACAACTAGAAGGTATATACAGTTGAATATGGATTATCAAAATATACCTAGATGCTTAGTACTTAAATTTTTCATGAATGGAGAGATAAGGTAAAATCAGAACTGATAGCTTATGGACCTGGTGTATGGAAGCTTGTATGTGATAGATACAGTAAAGATGATTCCCCTTCTATTGAATAACAACATAGGAATGATAAGGCAAAATGTGCAATATAAAAATCTTCATAATAAGGACATTGAGAGAGTTATAGACCTTGAATTTGCAAAAGAAATTTGGAACAGATTGTAACTCATGCATGAAGTTGATACTAGTGGTAGTAGTAGAGAAAAAGAGAAGAGAAAGAGGAAGAGGACATATTTTTCAAAATGGAAGTGTTGAGTTGAATGATTTGCATGTGTGAATGAACCTCAACAAAAGTTAGTTGAAAAACTAGTCATGCTTAACTTAGTCTTCGATGAAATAGAAAGATTGAGGAATGAAAATAAAGATCTAAAAAAATTGGTGAAGGTATGTGATGAGAGAGAGCATGAGTACAATGAATAAATTATTAGTATGAAGAAACAATTAGAAGAAGCAAGGAAGACTGAAGAAAGGATCAACAACCGACTAAAGGAGAGAGAATAACATTATGAAAGATTAGAAGATGAGGTTCGTTTAGGGAGAAATGAACTCGATGAAAAGAATAGACTATGTAAAAAGCTACAAGATGAAATTGTCTCCATGAAGAACTCAGATAAGGTAGGCATTTAAGAGAACAAAAGAACATTAAAAATACATGTAGGAGAAAGGAAAAATGGCATGAATAGAAAGGAAACAAACAAATACAACTAGCATAATCAAAATGAAAAGAATGGTTCAAATAAAATGTTCTTTATAAAAAGCCAATTGCTTCCAAACATGAATTGAGAAAATTTGGAAGATTCCAAAGGAGATTATGTGTGCCTTTGAAAGATGCCAATTTTTTCTTGCCATGAACCTAGACATATTACAACAAAATGTAAAACAAATAAAATCAAGTTTAATCAAGAGAAGATGTAGCAAGCGAGAAGGACTCCTCAAGCAAACAAACATAGAAGACAACCATCCACTAGGTAAACAAATCATTTCCATGGTTATTGTTATTTATGCAATGAATATGGACATAAAGTTGTTGAATGTAAACTGTATGCAAAGAAGAGAACAAGAAGCCACATACCATTTCTGTGATACCTTGGTCAAATGAGGTGTTATTTATGTAACAACCTTGGACATAAATCCAATGAGTGCAAGATACCATATACTTTAAAGAACTCTAGATAAAATATGGAAGCAATTCCAAACACACCATAAAATGAGCCAAAAGAAAATGCAAACAACTCAAGGAAGTATATTAAAGTGCGGAAGAGAAAGAAAAAGGAGCAAGTCATGACTTAATGACAAAGTGAAGTAAGCTTAATCTCAGGGAGAACTGCTCATGAAAGCAAAGAAGAATCTTGTAAATAGCAGTAACATTTTAAGACCACAGTTCATCAATATCAACAATCTCCGCGAGTTCGCCTCTCAAAGAGTGGAATCTGTGAGTTTACTTCTATATTTTAATTCATTAGAAGCATTAAGCACTTCTTAGAAACCATATTGTGAATTTCCAAACTATATTTATTTTCTAACGTAATTTAGCCTGCAATTTCTAAGCAGTAATTTCGTAATTTTCTGAGCCCGTTCATCTAGAGGATATCTAGGTTGACGCAATGAAATTTTATAAAAATTATTACCAAGGTGTTGAAAATTTAAAACAATAAACATTTAACGAAGCGATTAAAAATTAATAACGAAAATAATGAAAAGTGTCATAACTAAAAACTTTATCATAATAATAATATTCTGAATAAAGAAATTTTTATGCTATATCAAATAAATATTGATTTCGCTACTTTAAACATATTATCCTTATATTCCAATTTTGGAAAGTTGAATAGGAATGCTATATTAATTTCAATGGTTTATATATGATTGTGGTTTTTTTGCTATTAAAAAAATTAGAAGTATCTTATAGTTAAATTGTTTGTTATATTATTTTAAGAATGAGTTTTATAATATGGAAGATGTGTTATTTAATATTATATTTGAAAATAATATTTATATTAATAAATTAAAAAAAAAATACATTAATTTTTTTTTTTTTTGTAAATTAAGCGGGACCTTTCTATTTTCTATTTATAATGAAAGAGCAGGTTACAAAAAACATAATCCAAACGGTGGCCTCAACCTGCCCGTAGGAAACCAGGTCTTTTGGCCACCGATAAGCATGGAAAGCATTCCAAAACTGGTATAGTTTCATTTGTTTGTACCTAGCAAGAGTTATCTGACTGTCTATATTCTTTCCTACCTGCTGATTACTTAAAGAAAAATCATATACATATTCACAATGCATTAAAAGAAAAAACTGAATTAGAACTAGCCATCTAATGAGGAGATTGGGGTAGGAGCCTTCTTTGTTGTCCCGGGCATGTCAACTTGCTGCATTTGCTGGAGAGTCTTCTCTATACAACTTAGCATGTTATCCATTCTATTCATGCGGTCTGTTGTTTGATACTGGGTAATTTTAATGTGTTGCAATTGGTCCAGGATTTCTACCAGCAATTCTTGAATGTTTGATTCCTTCTTAAGTTGTCCTGTCTTAATAAGACCTGGATGAAAGCTCTGCATGGCTTTTGCTATGAGGCATTTAACAATCCAGTAAGAGTGAATGGTTTGATTAAAGAGAATGAGTCGGCCACGAGTGTTGTCCGGGTCCATAATAAAGTCTAAAATCTCAGCCTCAGCCTCATTGTCCTCTGGTTCTATCTGAATTTCTCTTTCCCAACCTCTTATTTCTTCACGTACACTGGAGGAGTTGCCCAAGAGATAATTGGCTGCCAGAGTTTCCAGGTGTTCCTGGTTAGTCTTGCGGCCACGCTTCTTTGGACTATGTTCCATCTGTATTTGCTGCTTCCCGCGGTCAGAGTCTGACCGAGTTCTTCGTTTCCCCATGAGCGTAAGAACTTTGTGAAGTAACAGAGAACTGCAGGATGAGTTCATCAAATAATTGTTGTTAGTGACTTGACCAACAGGGTGATTGCAGAGCTTACATCTATATGTGTTGTGAGAAGCCGAATAGCAATGAACGAAAATTGAGACACTCCCTGAAAATCTGAGCGCGTCCAACTTTAGTCGAGAGCAAAAGTGGTTGAGCTGGGCATAAGGATGAATTTGGAGATATTGCCGTCAAGTGATGCCACAAATTACATTAATAAATTAACAATAATAATAAATAATATTACTTCATAAGATTTTTCATTACTTCACATATAATTGACATGAAAAATATTTGATATTATATAATGTATAATTCATTTTATGTTCAATTCGCATGTAATATTTAAAACAAAAATATATTAATAACAAAAATTATTTTGCTATCAATTATGTTAAATATTTCAATATTCGTATTAAATAACATAAATTTATATCAACTTTACATGGTAAAAAATAAAATAATTTAAATTAATTTTATTACATTTTCACTTCTCATTATGAGGACATGCATTTTTTATTCCATTCTTAATATAGAATTAATATATAAAATTAAAAAATATTAAAACAAAGAACTTGCATTATAAATCAAATATTTCAATAATCATTTTGAATAGAAGATTTTAACTTGAAACATATATATAGATAGAAAGACTATGCATTCCATTAAACATATATATATACATATAAAGAGAGAAAGAGTGTTGATTTCATTAATAAGTGCTTTCTAATTGAGGATATTGTGGCAATATGCAATTTGTAATTTTTCCAATATTTAATATGGATTTGATATATAACATTGTAAAAAATATTAATAATTAAAATAATTAAATGTATACATACAAAAAGAAATATTAATTATCTCTTTTCACTCTATAAAAATTTACATTTCAAGAAATTTGATCCCTGGGGTGATACATACAAACACAATATAATAATAATAATCAAAATAATCTTAATATATAAAATAAATGATGATATATTGTTTTGTTAAATATTTATTGTGAAGGTTATGGATTGCAAATTGAATGGATTAAAAAAATTAAATTATGTTATAAGTTGGTAGGTAAGGCTTACCCCTAACCCATTGTTATAATTTAAAAAAACTTTGGACTTTTATATTAATAAACAAATTTTAGAATATTTTGAAAATTTTTGAAAATTTTGAAAATCTATCAAAATTAAATAGTTGACTTTTCTATATCAACCAAATTATAAATATTCCAAAAACTATCATAGATATGAAATAGCCTCATAACCAAAATTTTATCCTAATTATAACTACTTCCGTACAATTTTTAATGTTTTCCCAACACATTTATCAAATGGCCTCTCCAAATCTCATTCCGATTGAAGTATCTTCTTAGTCAAAATGGTAAAAAATTCAAATTTTGAGTTTCTTTATCTTTTTCATGTATTGTAACTTTAGATATACACGCACAATCATATAAATTAAATGGCTACTAAACTTTGATACACCAATTAATGATTCTCTAAAACTTTACCATGGTGATTTTTAATTTGTAAATAAGATTTCTTATAATACTGTGGGAAAATACCATGAGTTATCAATATCATATGCCCAAAAACCCATAACTTATATATATATATATATATATATTAGAAAATCCACATAGATTCAAACTACTAATTGTAATATGCTAAAACAATAGACTTGAATCTACTCTACCAACTTCGGAAACCAATAGATGATTGTTAAATCACAAAGAATAAAAGAGAAAAAATCCAATCACACATTACACAATGATTTCCTGGGGAAAGCCACAACTAAAAACCCCACTTTCTCTATGTTATATTAGTCAGAAAATATGAGAATATTACAATTCTTTTCTCCAACCTGAGAAACCTTTGCACTATCTCTATCTGAATACTTAACCAATTTTCTGCTTGCCTAGATCCCTATTTCCTTAAGAAATTAGCCCCTATTAATGATATAAATCCCCATCCAATACTATGCAATCCATATATGGCATTTTTCTGACTGCATACACTACTTATACAATTTGGATTACTATACAAGTACACTACCCTTGAACTCCAATCTCAAGTAGGTAACTATCAATTCTGAGATGTATGAGTTATTTATGGTTGAATCATCAGTTAACTGATTGATCATAGAGTGCATAACTCATTACTATACCTCTCATTACTTCCTCCATCAGTTTGAACTAGTTAAATTGAATTTAACTCAGATAAAATGAATTAACTAATTACAACTCAAAATAAACTCAACCAAGGCTCCTATTTTGTAGGAGAAACTCTACATGACTCAATTTAGACCGTCAACTCGCATTAATTGAACCAACTACATCAAAATAACTTAGTTAACTTGTACAAGCTGTCATGAGATGTGGAATTATAATTTTATTCTAATTTAATTCAAGGGGAAATTAAATTAGAATCTTTCTTGGTGTCATTTTCAACACTCCCTCTCAGCAAGAAAGGGATTATCTTATACCTCGATCCCGCCTTTATGGAACTCGAACTTTCCTCTTGACACTGCCTTCATCAAGATGTCTTCATCATGTTCCTCTATAGAAATGTACTCTAGCACCATGATCTACCTCTGCACACAATCTTTGAGATGACGATACTGGATGTCAATAAGCTTGGACCTATCATGAAAAATGGATTAATCGAGAGTTGGATGCAACTCTAGTTGTCACAGTAAATCACCGTAGAATCCATCTATTGAATAAACAACCCAACAAGGATCTTCCTCATACAGATAGCCTCACAAGTTGCTTGACTAGCAACCATGTACTATGCTTCTGTTGAACTGAGTGCAACTGATTTCTGCTTCCTGTTGTACTAGGAAATTGCTTCTGACCCAATACTGAAGATTTTGCTTGATGTGCTCTTCCTGTCAGATGGAATCCCTGCCAAATATGCATCTATGTAGCCTTGAAACTTCACTCCCTCTGTTTGTCTGTACCAAAGACCAAACTAAGTGGTGTCTGTGAGCTATCTCAACACATGTTTGGTTGCCTTCCAATAGAGCTTAGTTGGCTTAACCATTTCCTGACTAAGTTAGTTAACCACATAACACATGTCTAGTTGTGTGTTCACCAAGTACATAAGTGAACCCATAAGCTTCTTGTAGGAAATATTCTCAATCCTACACTCGATTTTGTTCAATAAAAATATTTTCCTGTCTATCTATCTGAGCAAAAAAAGATAAGGGGAAAATATTTCGCGGGCTAACTCTCAGAGGTCTATAAACTTGTCTCTTAAGGAGTAACCTCTTCTGCTCTCAATAAGTCAGGATGCCTCTTCCACCTCATTTAAGAAATAATAAATTCCTAAGCACAATCCTTTTAAATAATGAAATAAAGGGTGAAAGAAGATAAATGCTTCTTGCACATGGAGGTGAAGTTAGTGACTTTCTTGATATACTATCCAAGTTCAGTGGAAATCAAGAAACGCTTGTGTTCCTGAAGTGACTCTGTCAAGGTACTGTATAGGGCTTCTGGAAGCGAAGAAACACTAGAGATGTAAGCCCATACTCTGATTAGTTTTGATATGTGGTTCTATATTACCCTTATTCTCATAACAATTATTTAGCTTGCTTTATGTTGTGTTATGCTGAGAAATGGAACAAGAATACTATATCTCTAACTGAGTAGAATGGGGGGCTGAGGTGACCCAATAATTGAATCAATACTTCCTGGAAAATTGAGACTTTGTGCATAAATAAAAACCAAAAAAAATAAGTTGGTGGTTTTCCCAGTGCGTCTCCAAGTGTTGTCAATGTGACAATAACCCTCAAAAAAAATATTCTATCTCAATTTTGAAGCCTACATGTACTGTCATTCCAAGCTACCTAGTTTCGTCACGTTGTTTTCTTGACTATCCTTATGCTTTATCTAAGTGTCGCATCCTCCTAAGTCAACGTTTTCTAAGCATTTTCACCTTACATTTAGAAGCACTGGCGTTATCTTGCCAAAATATAGGTGAATACATAGCTTTTCTTGACTTATTAACTAGCTTTATTCACCATGCAAAAGCACAAAAAAGCAAAGAAAAAATTTTTTCTAAAGAAAAATCGCACTCCAAGATGACAAACATTTTCCTCCTTATTGAGCGTACTCCTTTGGGATGAGAAAATACGCCCTAGTGGAGTGCACTCCTTCATGCTCAGCCAATGCGCCCTCCACTTGAGTGCACTCCTTCAACTCGAAGATTTTCACGCTCTTTGACTCATGCATGCACTTTGCTTGTTGCATGTGGGTGCACTCCTAGAAAATAGGAGCCCACTTCACTTCACTTAACTAGATCATTCACCCATCGAGAAGTGGTGAGCATGAATGAAATGGATTTGCATGTAATCTAATTATAATCAACCCTACTCATCATTATTTCAGATAATCATTCTCATCTCGGTTGAGCGCACTTATTTGAATTAAGGAGCTCTTTGTCGATTTTTATTCCAATTAAGTTTTGCATGTCAATTCTATTACTTTCCTTTAATATTTTTATTTTTTATCTTGCTTTCCTTGCTGGAGTTTCACTTAGTTTTGGTTTCTTTGATGGTGTTTTATTTCATTCCTTCTAGTACAAGTGTCACAATGTTGTTGTAGGTTGTGACTCTTCACATTCTGCAACTCTTCATATCCTAGTCATGATTGTGATAGAATCTATAAGAAATTGTAGATAATTCCTCTTATCATTTCAATCATTTGGTCTTATTGTTGAACTTGTTCTTAAGAAATTCCAAGGCATAGTGCACTTATAAAAGTGAAGGATTGACTGTCTCAGAAAACTACACCCAGTAAGACAAATTTTCCTCAAGAGAACACTCCCTAGGCATGAAGAACCGTACCCTCCTTGAGGGCATGAATATACCCTGAACACATGAGTGTTTTCACCTTCGTCTCTTCAGAAATGTGTCATGTTCCCTCTTTGTTACCCTTGAGTGCATGAGTTCATTGGGAAGGCATGAATCCTGACCCCTTCATCCCTTCAGAGTGCACCCTTGCACCCTCTTAGCCTATTTGAGCACATGACCGCACCTTGAACCCATGAATGAATTAGTTGTTCATAAGTTTTGTCTGCACCAAAATTTCCACCAAGTCCACCACTATGTTTTTCCTTAATTAAATTTTCTCTCATAGAACAATTTGGTATGCACCGCTAATTTCTTTTAAACAGTAAACCTTCTTGCAAGAAAAAATCCAGCCACTTACTTCTGTCCAACAAAACAGGATTACTGCATGCTTCAAATGCCTCTTTAAAATCCAAATCAGTTTTATACAATTCTTTAATAAAATAAAAACCCATCACTTGAATTTGACTTTCTTGAACTAAAATGCTTTTTCTACTTAAGGCGTCTACTACTTTGTTTTCTTGGCCAGTTTTATGTTTCAATACAAAATTGAAACTCTGAAGATATTCTACCCATTTTTCATGTTTCTGATTTAGTTTTGGTTTTTGCATAATGTACTGCAATGCATGATTTTCTGAATAAAACACAAACTCTTTAGACATCAAGTAATGTCTCCACTTCTTTAATGCCTGTACAACTGCATAAAATTCCTTGTCATAAGAAGAATATTTTCTTCTTGTCTCATTCAGCTTTTCTCTGAAATAAGCTACAGGTCTGTCTTCTTGACTTAACACGGCTCCAATATCTTCTCCACTGGCATCACATTGCACTTGAAAAGGTTTGTTAAAATCAGGAAAAACAAAAATGGGTTTTTCTGTTATCTTCCTTTTCAACAACTAAAAATAAATAAATAAATAAATAAATAAATAAATCCTGCTTCATCAGTCCATTTAAATGGTTTTTTTTCCTTCTTTATGGTTTCAATAATAGGAGCATTGATCTTACTAAAATTCCTTATGAATTTTCTATAAAAACTAGCAAGACAATGGAAGCTTCTTACCTCAAAAACGCTTTTGGGTGAACGCCATTCTATGATTTCCTTTATCTTCTCTGGGTCCATCTTCAATCCATCAGCAGAAACAACAAAGCCTAAGTATACCAATTCTTCCTTCATGAATGAACAACTTTTTAAATTTACCAGCAACTTTTCTTGATCCAACTTCCTTAAGACATAATTCAAATGTCTCATGTGCTCTTCTTTAGATTTGCTGTAAATTAATATATCATCCAGATATACTATTACAAATTTACCAATAAATTCCTTCAGAACTTCATTCATAAGCCTCATAAATTTACTAGGTGCATTTGATAATCCAAACGGCATTACCATCCATTCATACAATCCTTCATTTTTTTTAAAAGTTGTTTTCCATCATCTCCTTCCCTTATCCTAATTTCATGATAGCCACCCTTTAAATCCAGTTTTGTAAAATATCTTGCCCCACTTAAACAATCCATCAAATCTTCAATTCTGGGTAAAGGAAATCTATACCTGCTTGTTATTTTGTTGATTTCTCTTCAATCAGTACACATTCTCCAGCCTCCATCTTTGTTTTGGACTCAATACTATTGGCACTGCACAAGGACTCAAACTTTCTCTGATCAATTCTTTATCTAACAGCTCCTGCACCTGCTTCCTGATTTCTTCATATTCTGTAGGAGTCATCCTGTATGCTGCTTTATTTGGACAATTTTCTCCTGGAATCAAATCTATATGATGGCTGTTTTTTCTAATAGGTGGTAATTCATTCGGCAAATCATCTACAATGATATCACGGTAATTTTCCAGCATCTCTTGAATTTCAATTGGAAAATCATAAAATTTAGTGGAAGTAATTACTACCTTGTGTGTATTATCCACTTTTGGCACTTTTGTTGCTTCTGGTATTTTTGCTGCTTCCTCTTCATTCTGAGCAAAAATTACATTTCTCTGATTTGTCCCCATATTCCCTAGACATTCATAAGCCCTGTGTCCAAGCTTATTACATATATAACATCTGATTTCTCTTCCTCTTCGTCTGCCTCCTCTTCCTCTGGAAAAACTCCTTCTGCCACTTGCATCACCTTCTGTGTGTGTATGCTGACTTGAGCTGCTGCTAGCTCCTTCTCTCGGTGTTGTAGATCTTCCTCTACCACTTTGACTTCCTTTTCCTTGGAAAGTGCCTCTACTTCTGGCATACTACTTCCTTATGAGTTTTTTTCAGCCTTCAAGGCCATCTGTTAAGCCTCTTCCACTGTTTTAGGAGACAGCAGACTTATCTCATCTTGGATCTCCATTATGAGACCATTAATATATCTTGAAATCTTCTCTACTGCATCTTGAATTTTTCCTGCTCTTATTCTCACTTTATAAAATTCATCTGTGTATTCTTTGACTGTCATTGATCTCTGTCTAAGATTCTGCATTTGTCTAAATAATAAAAGTTGATAATCACTTGGAAAAAACTTACCTCTCAGCTTTGCCACCATCCTGTTCCAATTCTTTTTTGGCTGCTTACAAAGTCTCCTTCTTTTTGCCTGCACTCCATCCCACCAAAGTGCTGCATGACCTTTCAATTTTGTGACAACAAACTTCACTCTTTTTCCTTTATCCATTTCTTCATAATCGAAGAACTTATCCATGTCATTAACCCAATCTATCAATTCCTCTGGATTTAAGCTTCCTGTAAAAATTGAAACTTCAATTTTGGGTTTAGATGTGGATCCCAACACCGATTTAAAAAATCTCATTTCAGGAGTAACTTCTGTAGGTTCTCCCTCTTCTACAGATTCAACTTCAGGCTCGCTGACATCTCCGACATTTGCATCTCTTTGATTTCCCATTTCCATTGCTTCTAATCTGGCTCACATCTATTGCATAACTTCCATCACTTTAGCATTTACAACTGGTCTTCCTCTTCTTCGACCAGCACAACCTCCTCGTCAAACTCTATAAGCCATGTTGAATTTATTTTCCTGATCTTTGAGATCTCGCTCAGTGTCTAAATGTTGCTTTGATACCACTAATGGTGGCCTAGTTGTAGGTGTGAGTGATAAACTTTCAAATATTGTGAAAATTTCTTCAAGTTCTGGTGGAATTTCCTCAATTTCCTTATGAATATCAGTCATCAAACTTCTAACTTTATAACTCAAAATTCAAATGCATAAAAACAAATTTGTTACACAAATTTTTTTATTGCATTAAAAACCAATTTTCAACCTTTTTTTTTATAACCTATGAAACCTTTATTAAAAGAAATTTTACAATGGTGAAACAACCATTGTAATTCTCCTCTTATAGCAACAGACCAACCCTTATAAAAATATTTTACCTTAACCCAATGCAAATCTGTCACGTAAAAGACGACAGCATAATTGAGTCAACTATATAAAATACAACATTAATAAAAATCAACCATAACGTTGATTCAATGACAGATTCCAAACTCATTAAAACCTTGACTATAGTTTGTCGCATCCAATTTACTCATTAAATTTCATACAACTTAATATGCGAACACCGTCGAATCTTTGACTATGATGCGAAAGCCACCAGATTTATGAATTGCTACACGGATGGCTCAATCATAAAAACGAATTTATGATTTTATCGGGTCCATTTGAGAGATCAAATTTCATGAAATTTTTTATGCAATTTTCGTTAGATCTCCAGGTTATATGTGAGAACTGTTGGATCTCAATTCAACAGTGAGGATTTACCTTGGATCTTTACGCAATTCAGCGTTGCTATTTTCTTCAAACCCACCAGTTTTTACACTTCTGCAATTAAACCATAATCTCATTACATTCTACAACAATTTCTCTCCTTTAATTTTCCATATTTGGTATTCCTGCCAAGAAGTCTCAGCTTCTTGTATCAACAATTTATAGTGCGTTAAATTAACAAACCACCAGACTGTTTCAATTTCGCGGCAGATGCGGAATTTTAAAAGGAAGCATACATACAACAATTCATTTACAAAGTTCAAATTGAATCCAATTAACTCAAAATTATTTCAGAAAGAAAATGAACATCCGGTAATTCGTCAATTATGCCTACATTCGCTCAGAAATAGAGGAATTGCAATGTTTTTCTATTTGATCCATTTCCATCTCAAACCTCTCTCTCTACCCAATACATTCTGAACTTATATTTTAAATATATTCTTCATAAAACAAATTGATCAAATTCTATGGATCAATTTCCCAATTTTAGATAAAATCCAATTACCCAATATTTGCCTAAAAATTCTCAACTAAAACTAAATTCAATGAATCAAATACAAAGCTATCCAAATACCTGAATACTATTAAAATCTTATATATCAAAATAGTAAACCGCAAGCTAAAGGATCCCACTCCTTTGCTTGTAAAATATTTTTGTATTTTTGGAATAAAATGAAGTAATTTTTCTCCTCGAGCCTCATGCTCCTGCATCAAACCAGAGTGGAATAGTTATCTAAAAGTGCTTCGTGCCACCAATATCAAAATAACTAAGAGGGAAGATGAATTGTTATGGGCATTATTTCCTTGGGGCATTTACTCACCAAAAGAGGGGTATGCATCCCTCATTGTGGAGCTAGAACCCTAGGACAGAAAGTGGTGGTGGAGGCACCTTTGGAAGCTAAAGGCACCCCCAAAGGATAAATTATTCATGTGGTGCATACTCACCAATTGTGCCCCTACAGATGACAATATCACCAGATGTTCAATTCATGGTCCCTCCAGATGTTTCCTTTTCAAATTACATCCTAAGGATACATATCATCTCTTCCTCACCTTCCCATCCATCAAAACGATCTAGAAACTCTCCACCACTACTCTGGGCATCACTTTCAATTGGCATGGCAACACTATCACTGAGGCTTGGAAGAACTGGTGGCAATCGTCTATCTGCAAAAAATATAGAAATCTCCCCCTTTTGATATCCTGAAGCATCCGGTTGACCTGTAACCAGTGTCTTTCAAAACTCTGTGGTTGACTGGCCTCACATTTGCAACTTAATTATGGATATGTTCCTCTTAATTCCTAACGATGAACCAGGCGCTCAAGGCAGAGTGCTCAACCCTGAGACTATTGATATATCCTTCCCTTAGGCCTATTTTGATGGGGCTTCAAACATCTCTGGATGCGGAAGGCGGGGGGCACTCTCTTCCTGTCGGAATCACACCACTTTAAGATCAAAATAGGTTTGGGACCGGGTACTAACAACTACGCTGAACTCAACAGCCTTAGACTCCTCCTTACATTTTCCCAAGGGAAGAGTTGCAACAAGATTCAAATATTTGGGGATTTCAAGAATGTAATTAACTATTTCAGCAATGAAGCATGATGTCATGTTCATACTCTTAGAGGGCTGCTGGACGAGGTTATGAGTCTCAAACATTTTTTTGATTCCATTATTGTTGCTCATATTTATACGGAAAGGAACCAAATGGCTGATCAAATTTCCAAAGAAGCCTCACAGTTAGTATGGGGCCAATGGTTCATTATCTAATAGGATGGACATGATGAGTATCAATACTTCCACATTCCCTTCATAAAGGATGCAGATGGATATGGGGTAGTTTGAACATACTGTCGGTTTTTTGGTCTGTTTACTATCTGTTTTATGTGTTCACATTTTATTATGTAGATATTTATTTTTACATGCACAATACTGTTTTTAAATTTTATTATTGATCATATGAACTATATGAATGTAAGTGAATTTTGAAATTGCATAGATGCCTATGTTGCTGATACAACATGTAATTTTCTTTCATGAATGAAAATTATGATTTTTTCCCTGGAAAAAAAAAGTTAGCTTGACAAATAATTGTTCGATATTTCTAGTTGCACTGAGAGGCGCTCTACAACCCAATATGGGGGAGATGTGTAGGCATTAGATATAATGTAAGAAAGATGTCAACATTTTCTAATGTCTTCTATATTATAAAATGATAATAGCAATAAATGAACAAAAAAATATATAACACAATTTAATGTCGTCTTCAAATCAAAACTAAATGTATAAATATAAACCATACAATCAATCTCTCAATCACTTAATTATTTTTCTATGCGCATGAATAAGTAGGAGCAGGTGAAAAGTAGTTACAATACCTCAATAGTAAGCATGTAAAAAAACTAATGTAAGTGCAAACCTTTGAAAATAAATGCCTCTCGGATAAGTATTAATATTATATTTGTCTATTTTATTTACAGTGTTTTTTTAGTTTGTTTTGTAATAATGAGTGACATTTGAGCATTTTTTTATTGTTATATCTTGAAGTATATACTTTGGAGGATTTCCATCATTTTCTCACACCAACAAAATTTTGAGATTTTTTCACCAAGAGGTGCTTTATAGCCCAGCGTGGGGGAGATGTGTAGGTGTTAGGTGTAATGTAAGAAATATTGTATGTCAAAATATTTTTAATTCGGTCTATATTATAACTAATATAATAATAACAAAAAAAACAACACAATTTAATGTCGTCTTCAACATCAAAACTAAATATATAAATATAAACCATACAATCAATCTCCCAATCGTCTAGTTGTTTGTCTGTGCACATGAATAAGTAGGAGTAGGTGAAAAGCAGTTGTAGGACATGAATACTAAGCACACAAACAAATTAAGGTAAGCACAAACATTTGAAAAGAAACTCCTTTTGGGTAAGTATTAATATTATATTTTCCTATTATATTTTACATTCTTTTATTAGTTTGTTTCGTATGAGTCACATTTGACCTTTATTTCTTTTTGTTATTATATCTTGAAGTGTATCCTTTGGAGGATTTCCATCATTTTCTCATACAAGCAAAATTATGAGATTTTCACCTAGATGTTAGATTCTTCAAAATCTAGAAATTTTACTTGGCTTTCCATTTCAATACTCTAATCTTCACAAAGTCTCTACGAGGATCTCCAAGTTCTAGAAGATTTTTTTTTACAGCCTACACCCCACACACTTTGCTAATCGTTTTTTTTGTTCACTCATATATATATATATATATATATCAATGATGAATGCTCACATACTTTGCTAATAAATTTTATATTTACTTGTGTGTGTGTGTGTGTGTGTTGGATTTTTGTAGGAGCATAGAATATTAAGAGGATACCAAGTTGAATCACTTAGGTGATACAATTCCACCCACCCATTGTTTAATATATTAATCTCTCAATTTTCAACAATGCCCAGATCTCATCCATGGGCTTTGAAACACTTAACACGGGTAGTAAACTCATTCAAGATTAGTGGTAGCATGCCGTATGGAAAATTGAACCATATGTTTCCGTCATTCTAAAGTTATAATTCTAAGTATTGATAAAGTATACAACAGGTGCACCATCAATGAACTGGGCAATTTTTTGCAGAAGTTATAATTTTGAGAACTAGAAGAGTATGCTACAGGAACACCATCAACCAACCTAGCCAGTTTATAACCTCCAGATTAATAGATTGGAAGAAATTGAGTGTACTATACGTAATCTCTACTCTTACTTTATATTTATTCTAAGATTCAATAAATTGAAGTTGAGTAAATATGCCATCTATAGGACTCAACTAAAATTGTAAAGAATTCAAACTTGCAAATATAAATTGTTGTGTGTTATTCATGTAGAGCATTATTGATTAGATGTTTAGTGGCCTTTCCTATGAGATGTTGAGCCTATTTAATGGCTTCATTTCTCATCTACATTACAAAATTAGCCATATTGATCCAAGCTTTTAATTCAATGTACAATATATGTGATATCTTATACTACCAACCTAGATTCATCTTAACTCGAGATCTACCAAGCGTCGAGAAAGATCAAATCTCTTTTCACTCTAAAAGAAGTTTGCAGCTCAAGAGATTTGATCCCTCTCGGTGCGTGGTAGATCCAGAATCAAGATGAATTTAAGTTGATTAGCCTTTAGTTTTTGACATTTCTACAAAGTTATTAGTCTTAAATATTTCTAAAAACTCTTAGTCCTAAATATTTATAGAAAGTTATTCATGTAATGTAAAATCTATATAATAATGAGAAGTGCTAACAATATCCCATGATTTGAAGTTGATTTTCCTTAGTAATTGTGTTTGTGAGTTTAACGGATTAAATATTCCAATACTAATGAAAAAGAAAATAGCTAACACCATAAAATAATAAAATTGCAAAAAAAATCTATAATAAAAAAACAAAATTGCAAAAAAAATCTCTAAAAAAAAAGTTACAAAGAAATAATAAATAATAAATATCATAAAAATAAATTTGTAAAATATTCATCTATCATAATACATCAATATAAAAAAGAAAAATTTTGACGATCCAAAACTTTTTCCACATTTTAAAAATTTGAAGGATATAGAAGTGCCTTTATGAGTTTCCAATTAATTTTTCCTAACTTTGCTGGTAAATTTGATTCAAGATTGGAATCCTAATTAAAAACAAAATACAAAGCATCACTTAAACAAACTAAAATTGCAAAGTAGGGGTTCATAATGAAAAGAATAAAGCAGAAGAATAAAGAGTAAAATTGAAAAATAATAATAATAATAATAGTCAATGAAAAAATAAAATTGTTGTAGTAAATAAAAGAATAGAGTTGTTAAAAAAAACTCATAAAAATAAAATTAATATGTATCGTGAAAGGATAAATTTGCAAATCATATTAGATCATATTGATATAAATAAAAATTTAAAGAAAAAAAAGAAAAAGAAAAAAAGATTCTGATTCAAAAATTTAGGAATATGAAAGCATATTGAAGTGACAGAGTTAGGACATTGAAGTGAAAGGATTGGAGAGAAACCACAGGGTTTTTTTTTTTTCTTTTTTGGTTTTTTGGTTGTAGAAGTCAATTTCGGTTTTGTAAAAGGAGTTTGAAATTTAAAATTTATTAATATTTGGGAAAATTATCTGGTGTTAGAATTTAACAGAAAAAATTTGAGGCGAAATCTTGATTTACATTATTGTAATCAGAAATCGGATTATCCACAGTGTCATATAAGACTTGTCGACGTTTCGAATCCCAACGAGGGATCCATCTTCGGGACGAGAAAGAATGAATACAATAACTGATCCCAACGGGAGATAATCCGATTTCTGATTACAATAATTATAACCACGGAAGTTTAAAAACCAGAATTGATTTACGTTATTAAAAAAAATTTAGAGCACTTGGATTGTGCAGGGGTTACCCATCAAAAATGTGATTTCAATGAATTTCTATAGATTTTTTAAAGAAATTTGATCAGAAAAAATCCACCTGAAAAGTCTCCAAAAAAATCACATTAAAGAAAATTCTAAATTTGAGAAGTGCTTCTGTCAGATTCTTACGTGAATCCTATCAACGTTTAGAACAAAATTTTTTGATACAGCATTGATCTTAGCCGCCCAAATAATATCAGTCCTTTTCACTACAGAATTTGTTTTTTGAATTTGTTTTCTTTTTTCAACTGGAACAATTATCATTGAACCACAAAACTTGTGAGCACTAAACTCCTTTCTAAACACTTGAACCACATCCTCAAAACTCTGTCCAAAGTTTATTCTTAGTTAAATAATGCCTTTTTTCACCAGAGAGTCTGTTCTGAGTGGGTGACTGGCGACCAATGAGTGAAGATAAAGATGGAGGAAAAGCAAAGGAAGAGGATTCCTAAGGAAAAGTGTTTACCTTCATAAGCAAAGCCACTGGCCTATTGAGGAGGAGAAACATTGGCAGACACTAGTGCTAGTGCTACTGAAGAGAAGAAGAAGCAGTGTGAGTATGCAGAGAGGAAGTATGGCAGCGCAGTCCATTGTTAGTAGCGTATTGGTGGCCTTCCAGCTTTGTCTCGGAGTCTGGCAGATCGGAAAGCTCACGCCTGTTGGGGCGCTCATACAGTGCCTAATGGGATGGTTGCTGCTACCTTTGGGGCTGTCCCACTTACCCTACTCCCGACTCAAACGTTTCCCTGGTCGTATCTACAAAGAGGTGCGTTGCCATGTCACCACCCCATCAGATCAGCCAACCATGTCAAGGCAAATCTTCCTATCTGATCGAATTGACTCTTCCTATTTGGGTGTGGATTTCCTTCTGGAGAGAAGAGAAAGATACATGTTGTATCTAAATGGGAAATTAACATATTACATAACCGATGCAATCTGGTACGCTCTGCTGGACATGGGAGAAGCTGCACCCAAGACGGTATTTCTGGAAGGTCATAAACAATTCTGGCAACAAGTAGCAACAGGGAGATTTGATCCCTCTCGGTGCGTGGTAGATCCAGAATCAAGATGAATTTAAGTTGATTAGCCTTTAGTTTTTTGACATTTCTACAAAGTTATTAGTCTTAAATATTTCTAAAAACTCTTAGTCCTAAATATTTATAGAAAGTTATTCATGTAATGTAAAATCTATATAATAATGAGAAGTGCTAACAATATCCCATGATTTGAAGTTGATTTTCCTTAGTAATTGTGTTTGTGAGTTTAACGGATTAAATATTCCAATACTAATGAAAAAAGAAAATAGCTAACACCATAAAATAATAAAATTGCAAAAAAAAATCTATAATAAAAAAAACAAAATTGCAAAAAAAATCTCTAAAAAAAAAGTTACAAAGAAATAATAAATAATAAATATCATAAAAAATAAATTTGTAAAATATTCATCTATCATAATACATCAATATAAAAAAAAGAAAAATTTTGACGATCCAAAACTTTTTTCCACATTTTAAAAATTTGAAGGATATAGAAGTGCCTTTATGAGTTTCCAATTAATTTTTCCTAACTTTGCTGGTAAATTTGATTCAAGATTGGAATCCTAATTAAAAACAAAATACAAAGCATCACTTAAACAAACTAAAATTGCAAAGTAGGGGTTCATAATGAAAAGAATAAAGCAGAAGAATAAAGAGTAAAATTGAAAAAATAATAATAATAATAATAGTCAATGAAAAAAATAAAATTGTTGTAGTAAATAAAAAGAATAGAGTTGTTAAAAAAAACTCATAAAAAATAAAATTAATATGTATCGTGAAAGGATAAATTTGCAAATCATATTAGATCATATTGATATAAATAAAAAATTTAAAGAAAAAAAAGAAAAAAGAAAAAAAAGATTCTGATTCAAAAATTTAGGAATATGAAAGCATATTGAAGTGACAGAGTTAGGACATTGAAGTGAAAGGATTGGAGAGAAACCACAGGGTTTTTTTTTCTTTTTTGGTTTTTTGGTTGTAGAAGTCAATTTCGGTTTTGTAAAAGGAGTTTGAAATTTAAAATTTATTAATATTTGGGAAAATATTGGGTGTTTGAATTTAGCAGGAAAAAAAAGGGTGAAATTTTGATTTATGTTACTAAATTTTTTTTTAGGGTATTTAGATTGTGTAGCGGTTACCCATCAAACATGTGATTTCAATGAATGCCTATGGGCTTTTAAAGAAATTTGATCAGAAAAAATCCACTTGAAAAATTCTCCGAAAAAATCACACTAAAGACAATTCCAAATTTGAAAAAATGCATCTGCTAGGTTCTTACATGAAACCTGTCAATGTTTAGAACAAAATTTTTTGACAACAACATAGATCTTAGCCGCCCAAATAATGTCAATCCTTTTCACTACGGAATTTGTTTTCTTTTTTCAACTAAAACAATTCTCATTGGACCACAAAACTTGTGGGCACTAAACCTTTTTTTAAACACTTAAACCAACTCTGCCCAAACTCCAACTCTGCCCAAACTCTGCCCAAAGTATTTGTTCTTAGCTGCCCAAATAGTGCCCGCCTTTTTCACCCTAGAGTCTGTTCTGAGTGGGTGACTGGCGACCAATGAGTGAAGATAAGGATGGAGGAAAAGCAAAGAAAGAGGATTCCTAAGGAAAAGTGTTTACCTTCATAAGCAAAGCCACTAGCCTATTGAGGAGGAGCAGAAACATTGGCAGACAAGAGAAGAAGAAGCAGTGTGAGTACGCAGAGAGGAAGTATGGCAGCGCAGCCCATTTGTTAGTAGCGTATTGGTGGCCTTCCAGCTTTGTCTCGGAGTCTGGCAGATCGGAAAGCTTACGCCTGTTGGGGCGCTCATAGAGTGTCTAATGGGATGGTTGCTACCTTTGGGGTTGTCCCACTTACCCTACTCCCGACTCAAACGTTTCCCTGGTCGTATCTACAAAGAGGTGCGTTGCCATGTCACCACCCCATTAGATCAGCCAACCAAGTCAAGGCAAATCTTCCTATCTGATCTAATTGACTCTTCCTATTTGGGTGTGGATTTCCTTCTGGAGAGAAGAGAAAGATACATGTTGTATCTAAATGGGAGATTAACATATTACATAACCGATGCAATCTGGTACGCTCTGCTAGACATGGGAGAAGCTGCACCCAAGACGGTATTTCTGGAAGGTTATAAAGAATTCTGGCAACAAGTAGCCACAGGCGGTGTGATGAGCTTATCAGAAGTTCTGGATCGTTTAATTCTTGACAACCACAGTATCAAAGTTTTAGACAATGATTTGCTTCTGCCTGTAAATTTGTGTGTTTCAGACGAGAAGCTACTCATGTTTCTAAACTTGGTGGGACTGTTCCTTCAAAACAAGCAAGTAATTTATTGGATAATTCCTACATCGATCAGCTTTGCTGCGGCAGTGATGGAGTTCGCAACAGTATTGAGGGGCTGGATTTATGGCAAGGTAAATCTGCTCTTTTGCTTCATAATGCATGTGATTTGTGATGGACTGCCTCGGTCAATGAGGAGGGAAGTGTACTCATTGGGGAACTGGGTGGAAAACTTGAAGCCCAGCAATGATATCGAATTAAGGGTAGTGAGGGGTCCTGTATGCGGAGTCATCGGTGGAGGTGCCAAAGTGTACCAGGAAGGTGCAACTTTGGTGCCTTGGTTACACCAAGAATATACTAGTGACACCCAAAAGATCTTCAATTGTGGAGACATCGACCCTGAGTTCCCCATTCCCATTGACATCGAGTGCTGTTTTGATGCAGTGAAAGGCAAATGCCACTTAAGGGCCAGGACCGTTGCACTGGCTGATGTGGATTGTGACAGGGATGAGTTTATGAAGATTGTCACATTCAGTTCTTGCATGGCCAAGAATCGTTCTGGTTCATTGAGATCTTGTACCTCTAACAATAAGGTGCAGGTTCGCGGGTTCAGAGACTCTGTGCTCTGCTATGCAAAAAAATGGATTTCCACCTGTTTACGAACTGAACTTAGAAAACGCAGTAGTTAGTTAATTGAACCCAGATTAGTTTCCTGTTCCTATTCTCGATTAGAATATAATTTTTTTTGGGTTTCTTGAGCAGCTCATAAGTGTATATAGCCTTCCATAGCATTGGATTATCATAGGTTTATATAGCTTTGCATAAGATTGGATTACAAAATTTGTGAGACCAAATTTCTTTATTTAACCATTAGAGTAAGCCAGCATCATTCTCCATCAAGTATATGTATTTTATTCTTTTATATTTCTTTTGAAAAAATGTTGAATAGATTGTTGTAAGTGTTATTGTGGAACAAAAATCTCTCAAATATGGATGGTTTATATTTTTAGTAAATCCAAATTATAATTATCAAACTTTAAGATTTTAGGTGAACTTGAGATTTTTTGATGGTATTGAATCTATTTCCACCATCAAAAAACATGATTTAAACACTAATAATGCAAGATTTCTTAATTTATTTAAGTCAAATTCTTTCTACTTTTAACAGTCCAAACAATTCCTCAACCTCCATAAACAACTCTAATCATCATACACCACCACCTCAAAATAGAAATATCATATACTATGAACAGTGAACGATCTGTGAACAAAAATGAAATCCAAAAAATAAAAAAAATTAAAACACAAAATTTATACTGTGCCATATAATCATACATCGAGATTCTTTTTCCACCATCAAAGAGAGAAAGAGAAAAAGAAAAATTATACTGTACCAAATAACCATACACCGAGATGCTTTTTCCACAATCAGTTTGGCATGGAACAGTGAGCGATGTGAAGGGACTTTTTACCTCCATCAAAAACATTTGTGCAAGAGTATAAATTTTGCAATTCCGAATTTCCAGATGCATGTAGATTATTGATTAAATAGATTTACCTCGTGGTGCTTTCTTTAGGCGGTGAGCATAATTAAGAAACTGATATAAATTGAATAAATAGAACTGGAAAAGTTTAATTATTCTAAGTTTTAGTTTTTTAATCCCATTTTAATTTAATGTTGAAATGAAAAAATAAATAATAAATAGAGAGTCTAAATTTTTTTCTACGTTACAAATTAATTTTATAATTGGAAAATATGTTTATTCAATTTAATATAAAATAAATAAATAAAATTATTGATAACTATTTAACAATTAAATTATTTTTATGTTTTGAAAAGAAATATTTGCTTTGTCTAAGGGGTTTTGGATATATAATAATCTCGTGTTTTGTTAAAGCACCACTTGATGTGAAGTCATTGGTGCAATTCCCCTCCCCAATAGGGCTGATATATTGGACATGATGAAGATGTAGTCTGGCCAAACTTACAAAAAAAAGAAATATATGTTTTTAATACTGAAATTATTTTAAAAATAAATTTAAAATAATAATAAAAATAACAAATTTTAGAATGAAACCTCAATGGGGTGATGGAACAACAGCATAATAGGTGATGGCACGTGTTGGAATGGGGTTCCCTAAGCTGCGTTTTTTTATATAATTTGTAGTAATTGGCCTTGCATAGAGGTTTTGGGGTGGGTCAAAGCCCCCAATGTTTTGTAATGGGTCAAAGGGTAGACCTCGAATCCACAAACCACGGTTTTTAGACCATAGGATAGCAAAGGCTACGATGATATAAATAGATAGATAGTTGGGTCTAGAAGAGAAATAAGTAAGATTGATGCTATGTGCGAGCTGTTGAAATATGTTTTGGGTAGTTTTGGGAAGGACTCCCTCATCGGGTTGTGTACACGAGAGATCCTTAGCCTGCTTGGGACTCCCATGCTGTGTGCGCGGGTAGTAACTTGGGTTTGTAACTAGTTTTTTGGACTATTAATGAATGCGGATCTCGTTGAAGTACCTTTGTGTTATCTCTCGTAAGTTGTGTCTACTATTGAAATATCTCTCGCATGATCCGAAGTAGTTGTGAATGCATCCGTGTTATTTGAATAGCTACGATTGTGTTGTTTTATGGTAGTATTTCTCGATGCGCACGTGGATGCGAAGAGTTTGATACGATATGCGTAATGGTAATAGATTTGTTTATGTTACTTGATGTTTAGAAGGATATAAGCTTCAACGTTGTACTCTGTAAGAGTTTGGTGATGAAATTGCTGCTTTGCAAACTTGATAGATCCTCATAAGAATCGCCTCCATTATCCACTTTCTCCCCGTGGTGCGAAACTCGATTCCAGGCACCCACCCATACTACTTCGGGTGAGACCTTTGCCTGCGAAAGCGTGTCATTGCTCGAAAGGGCCGGTAGTATAGGGGTTTGTTGGAAAACCTTCACTACAAACTCGGGTCGGGACCCTCAAGCCAACAAATGGTTATGTTGTCGGGACATGGATCATTTTGAGAGAAAGAACGGGTAATGCCATGAGGTTGCTGGAGAACCGAGAAATTGGAGCTCGAAAACTGGTTTGAAAGACAGATCCGGGAATTTTTCGTAAAAGAGAATCGCAGACACAAAGTCGACAGTGAGAAGTGGAAGAAAAAATATATTTTCATAGAAGTATATGAAATTTTCTTTGTAACTTTTGCACACGAGCTCCGGGAGTGGCTAGCAAGGCTAGTAGAATTTTAAACGTGCTTGGGAAAGAAGATCATGTTACACGGTGAACTCCGGAATTGATTCAACTGTTGGAGAAGGCTAACAACACAATCACCCGGACTATAGATTACTTGGGTGGATAGTGTGCTAGGAGGATTTGTAATAGAATTCGCAATCAATCAATTTGTATCCTGCTCTAAAGCGGAGCGAAGGTTCTTCAAGGGATTCCGAGGTAAGTTCTTACGAAAGTTGTCGTTGCTAATTAAAATATTACTCGTGCGAAAAAGGAATTTTTGTGCGGCCACACCGAATGAATGACCTCCGATCGGGGTGAGAGTACAACACGAAGTGGTAAGTACTACCGAGTAAACCAGGGGAAGGGGATAGATCCATCTATATCCCTTTAGGAGAGGCATCTCGCACGAGCGAGAACTAGTCCTCTAGCTACACCATCGTTGAATCACCATAAGGGCAAGAACTTGCCTACCCCTACTGCCACAACCCGAGAAGAAGATATGGCCACACACATGAAGGCTGCCCACCTTTAAGGGTGTGGGAGATGAAGACATGGATCGATTTTGGTTTGTAGCAGAATCAATATGGACTGTGGAGAATGTTGCTAGCGATCGTTTGTGAAAAGGGCGTAGCTATCCCTAGCCTTTGAAGGGAGGGCCTTGGATTGGTTCATGGGGTTAGTAGGCCAACATGCGGATCCATCAATAAAAGAAATTGAGGATTTTTTTAAAACAACGATTCGGAAGCCTAGGTCCTACTCTCAAATAGTGGTTGACATGAAAGACTTTAAATAGGGGCCTACGTAGTCGGCATGGGAGGTTGATCAATGGTTAAAGAAGGTTATCGGAGATGGGGAATTTCGAGTATGACGATAGATAGCACAAAGAATGGCTCATCGCCATGTTGTTACCTCACTTACGAGACCTATGGGCCAAAAAGTGATTGAGACACAAGAAAAAGCCTTGGAGATTGATATGAAGCTAGAAGCTACACCAAGAGACGATGCCCGAGTTTGAGGGTCCAGCAAATCCGAGGGGATAGGGCGGAGGCAATGCACCTCGAAATCCGGAATTTGTGAAAAGAGCGAGGAAAAGAAGTTAGTCTAGACGTATGGTGCATAAGATGCGAGTGTCGGGGCCACACTTAGGATGAGTGCCCTCTGCTGGTAGACTACATGCAATCCCCGGGGGACCCAACCCATTGCGCCCTAAAGAAGTCTGTGGGACCAAGCGGCCCCCACGTTATGGTGCGCTCGACGCCACGTAGGCTGGGCGCATGATACCAACCACCGCCCTGTGCTGGGTGCCTATGTTCCGAAATTGAAAGCGACGAATGATGCCGATTCTGCTCATATGTGGGACATGACGAACACAAGTCGCTAGACATATGACCTAATGATAGATCAAGGAAACCTCGTATAGGGTACATACCGACCCTTCATCATCAATATCCCCCTTGGGAAGAGGAGGTTCCCTCGCCGGAGGCCGAGAGGCCGAGAGGTGGAAGCGCGGTAGGGGGAATAGGGCAATTGATTTGTTATAACTATGGAGAAGTAGGGTACTTCGCAAGGGACTGTCTAAACCACGCACGACAATCCTGCAGATATTGTAGACAATTTAATCATGTGATTGAAGATTGTCCCAGTAGTGATAGAAAAAATGCGGGAAAAACGACGGACACCAACACGAGAATGTGCAAAGGGTTAAGGCGGAACCACATGATAAGGGACCCAGTATTAATGTCATAACACACATCGGCATGGCTACTCGGAGGAGTTGAGGGAGAGAGCTGCAGGTCGAAACCCTTATGCGAAAATATGCTATCAAGAAGGAAAGCTTGGACCTACAAAAGGAGAAAGAAACCTTCATAAAAGCTCGCAAAGACTTTACCAAGGATGAAGCATCTACTTCGAGGCTCCAACGAACCTAAAAGCGGACGACAAAGTCAAACCATTCCTACGAGCATGTATGAGGTCATTATGCAACCGGGAAGCGTAGAAAAAGCGCAAGCACCGATGAGACAGTGCGTAGAAAGAAATTCCCCTTCCACGAAGTTAAGGATGTTTACAAAGTGCACAAACATAAGAAACGCACTGGTCGGGAAATGCGGCTAACGACGCAGATTTGCGATTATGAAATGGATCGAGTCATCCCGGATGCTGGGGATCCGATGTGAATTTTGTGCCCAAACGGACATGGCGAGAGGATGGGAGAACCTAAGTCGGAATGGTCTACTATACGACTACGCATGGCAAACCAACGAGAAAATCATACCATTGGGGGAGACCGTCGAAGATTATGGTAGATATCGCGAGGGGTCAAGGTATGCACGGATTTTTGAGGTAATTCAAATTGTGGAAGATGCGGACCCTTATCTTGCACTCGTGGGGCTGGATTGGGCTATAGACATCGGAGGCATTATCAACTTGAAGAAAATGAGCATGGTTTTTTAGAATGAGGGTACGAGATTGATAGTTCCTCTAGACCTAGTCTGAAGGAGAACGATATATAGAACCTATGCTCGAAGAAGATGACATGGATCGTATCTATAAACTAACCGCACTAGGGACGAGGATTGGATTGGACGATGAATGCCTCTCGACTCCGACGAGGAAATTGAGAATTGGAAAAATCGTTACATGATGTATTTGTGTTCGATGTCTTAGGATCACGAATAGCTTCGGTGTATTTCCTCGAGAGGTAAGAGAGCTACTTTACTATGATGGTTACGGGAGCATTAGGGATTTCTTGAGAACTTTTGAAGAAGAAGTCCCAAGGGAGCAAAGAATTTGGGCGTGTAACCTAGCCATGCGCGCAACCCTTGCGTGGTGGTGGGAAACTCATAAGAGGACGTTCCGAGATTGGGATGAATGTCGCGAGAGGATGATCCCTACGGTTAAAACCCCCGGTTCACCTATGCGTGGAGACTTTCCTTGGCCAAGGAGATCCGGGTGAGCACGTGGCCGTGTGGACGGTGTCATGGTGTGAAACAGACCAAATCCATGCGAAAACTTGGTTCTAACACCCACCCATAATACTTCGGGGTGAGACCTTGGCCTACGAAAGTAGGTCATTGCCAAAAAGGGCCAGATAGTATAGGGGTTTGTTGGCAAACCTTCACTCCAAACTCAGGCGAGAACCCCTCAAGCCAATAGCACGGATCTACGTCGCCCAATGTAAGAAAGGAGTTAATGTTGATGGCGTGTCATTACTCTTGCATGTAAGTGGAGACGGTCTCTAGAATTCGTACTTGCCTTATTATGCTACACCAACCTCTAGTGTTGGGTTATTGTATGTTCGTTATGGATGTGGGTACACTAGACTAAACTTCAAGATTAATTGAACGGGGTGGCCAATTCCTCCCCCATGCTCGCACACTCATTGTTATCCTTGAAGGTTATTCTCTTTTCAGCTATGGTGGATGGTTAGTGCCAAGGTATGCCCAACAAGTTCAAATTTGGGATCCAAAGAAAGTGATGTCTCACGGATATGTCTGCACTTTTTGTGAAGCGGTGGGTGATGGGGAAAATGAGCAAGTGCCGGAGCTTCTCCTATGCCCCAGGGTGTAGTAAGATTTTCTTCACTTTGTGCTTTTTGTTGGTTCCACTATTATTCTCTTTCTAGCCCATTCATACTCCTCGAGAGGATGAGGGTTAGCTTGGGTCTTTTCTTAACTCGTCGATGGTGAATTCATAGTCTATTCTAGAAAGTTGTCGGACCTTGCTCTGATTTCCTAGCTATGGTTTTTTCCACCTATAGTTGCGAAGTGAGGGCCTAGTAGTGCAAGATAATTAGTGTTTTTCGGGGGTTGAAGGACATTTTGGTTGGTGGGAATTTGTGAAGTGTGAATATCTCTTTATTATCATGGCACTAGAAGTGGAGGGGCTCATAGAGGCCATTGTGGAACCTTGTTCTTGTTCAATGATGTGGTCGATGATGGTGGTTTCATGCTCTAGCACTACCAAGTGTCTTGTGTGACCCATCGTGGTGGCTCAAGGCCAAGTCTATGTCAAGAGCACTAGAAGTCGACTTGATGGATGGTATTTTTTATGTAGTCAAGTTTTTGGGGTGCACTACTCATGTTTCGTCCCTCTTTTTCCGTGTCTAGTCGAGAGGGGAGTCCTAGGTTAATATATCTCTATGATACACTTCCTTGGAGTGACTTTCTTTTGGTTGGGTTAATCAAAAGTGGGGTTCGGGAGTCGCGACCACTCTGTCTAGTAATTGAGACACGTGGCTTTCTATAGGGTGTTTGGTTGGTTGATTAGTACTTGGTGTGGAGGCTCTATTATGGTTTTTTGGGTTGTTGGGGGCTCCATTTTTTTCATTCCACTCCATCCCTCCATGCATTGTCAACATAGAAGGGCAAGGTAAGGAATTAGGTCGTGTGGCAGCTCAGGGCAACCCATAGAGGAGAGTAAAATGACCCAAGATAGGTAGTCGATCATAATTTGGCCCCTTTTGCAAGTAACATTGCTTTTCCTCCCCCCTTCGATTTTTTTTATATGATGATCGTAATGTTGTCGTTAGTTTCATGAAAGACCTTCGGTGAAACCAATGACATATGCAGAGACCGACTTGCTACTCTTCAAAGGGGATAGAAGTAATTGTATGAGAAGATGGAGAGAATTCTTGCATTTTTTCTCAACGATGGAAAAAGAAAAAAAAATGACCGAGCAGGAGTAACAAAGGATCATTGTAGGTGTTGTTTGATGGCTTGGAAAAGGAGTGGTAGAATTGGGAAAAAGAGTAGCAATGAAAAAAGGATCAACAAATAAGCAATATCTTCGATACTTTTGGTGCTTCATGCTCATGGTTTTTGTGAGATGCATTATGCAATAGAGATTAGTGTTGGAGAGGTACGGGGCAAGGCATTGATGCTTGTTGTAATGCTTTCCTAACAAAAAATGTGGTCTACCCTTGTGAGAAACAAGGAATTGGAGAGTGTTGGGGCCCTTGTTTTGAATACTTGTTTTGAATATTTTGAATTTTGAAGAAAGAACAGATTTTTTGGGTTGTGTAATGACACATGGCGGTCACAACCAAGTCGCAACTACGGTGAGTAGCGGAGCTACTGAGGTTGCGAGGAAGCAAGAGATAGCGAAGAAAGCGAAGCATAAGCGCATATGGAGAAAAGACACAACGAAAGATAGAAAGCAAAAATCATAGATAACAAGAGAGAAGCCGAAGTCGTTGAAGAAGAACACAAGAGGAACTAGCAATTGCCATGGCGGGTGAATAAATAGCGATCACTCGGCCAAAAGAAGGGACGAATGCGTAAGAAGAGACGGATGCGAAAGCGACTATAGAGGATTGAGCGAGATCTTTGCAGAGGGAATGCGATGCGAGCATGATATCTCCGTAGTTCCTAGGCTTCTTTATCTATCTTTCTATCCTATAAGATGTTTGTGATAGGCTTGTAACGCTCTTGTCTGTGGAAGCGATGTAACTATGGATTTGGTTGAAGATTATTACTATACCCTGCAGGTTGTTATCCGATTCTATGAGTTACATGCGTGCATGATGTCCGTGATGCTTTAAAATTTTATTTTCTTAAATACAGTTCGATCTTCTGAATGTTCTTGCGTATATATTGATTCTCATGCAATCCATTCTATGCTAATCATGAGTTACGATTCCCTCCATCCCCATTGATCTATTCCCCTTCCGCATGCGTTCGCGGCACGCCTCGGGTGAGACTCTCTACTCTCGAAGTAGGGTGACAATGCCGGTGTGGTTCTAGACTACGGCGAGATACCCTTGTTGGCCCCAACCTGCGAACACGGGTCTTGCACGTGAGACTGTTTCTTCACCAACAAATGGTTCAGTTGTCGGGACTCGACATGTTATGAGGGGAATCGGATCATGGTATCGAAAGATTTTCGAAGGAGAAATATGACGATGGTGGGATAACCATACGGGACCGGTTTGTTGCTTAGCAAGCGGAGTTGACGAATCAAACGGAGCGGGTGCTCAAGGATCTCGTCCTTTTCTCGAATTCCACGAGTGATACCTACGAGATCCTTTGGGGGAAAATTCCCTAGCGACCTCTACAATTGGTTACGGAGATTGTAGACCGGGGTACCTAGGAATAGATCGTGGAAGATAAACCGCAAGTGGGTGCATGGGGATTTGGTGGCCCCGCATCGGTTGGATACCGAGTTGACACGCGCGGTGGATTTTTGGGTAGAGACCACTTTGGACGGATATATTGTGGAGTTTGCCGCGAGTGCTACCAATCCTTCTCGAAGGCGAGAGGCTATCTTCCGCTCCGAGCTAAGAGGGAAGGCTGCTCAAAGAGATTCCACTCGTGGATTAAGGCCCACGATGGTGGATGAAGGGCGATGGAATTCCAAAAATCGAGCATGGAAGCGTAAACTTCGAGTCTTTGGGGAAGGGTTGAAGGGACATATGCTACGTGAAGTGTGAAGCGGGGGAGTGGGGAATGGATGTTGAGCCCGCAAGGAAGTTGAGGGAGCGACGTGCACATCGGAGGGCGCGAGATCGCCGACGGAGTGGCGAGAAAGGGTGATGCGGGGAGTTGAAGCGACGGGAAGACAATAGGAAGAATCGGGAAGGAGGCACCTCGAGAGGATAGGAAGTATGGACACCCGGGACGGATACCCGAGAGAGGGGAGGGACCATTGTGGGAGTGTGACGGGTGCATGGGAGCCCAACTAAGAGAGAAAGGGAGACAACGACGCGACAAAGACGATGCAAGTGTGGAGCCCGAAGAAAGTTCCGATGGTGAATGGTACGTCGTGATGTAGCAATTTTTTCAAGAGCGGTCGGCATTCATCTCTCTAGGCGACCCTACTTCCCAAAATTCACATGGAAAGGATCCCTACCTTCCCCCTGGTACTCTATCAACCTTTGAGTAATAATTTTGTTAAGTTACAAGCCTTGAGTCAATTGCACAACAGTTCATTGTTGACGAGCGACACACGTTAATAGCAGTGTCACTAGTAGTATTTCATTCCCCGGTGGAATAGTCACGCAACCGGGACCCTAGAGGGTTTATCCCGAGTCAACCCTTCGCAAGCAAATATGGTCGGGTCATTCACTCGATATCCGCGAATTCTGCGGGCGAGGCAACGATGATGTGGAGCAACAACGGTATCTCTCGCGAAGCCATATGGAGGGCTCGCGAGACACCGGACGCGGGGGAAGTTAATAGAGTTCCAAACCACGCTCGGAGAAAGGGCTGCGTGATGGTTCATCGAGTGGTCCGAGGCCCATCCGAATCCCGGTAATAGTGGACGTTAAGCGGGATTTCATCCGAGAATTTAAGCTTCCCTAGACGGATCAGCGAGTCTCGTCCGAGCTCTGGGGAGATTAAGCGTAAGGAAGGAGAGCGCATGGGAGTTGATGCACTGATTCAAGGGACGCAATCGGGAAACTCAACTAGCGATTGACCCAAACCATCGGAAGGGACCGGTTCATCAAGGCTCCGCTCCCTCGACACGAACCCCCTCACCCGGCGAGAAGATTGACAACTTGTAGGACGCTTTGGAGCGAGGCCATGAAGATAGAGGCCATGGTGGGCTACCCTCGGGAATATCGGGGAGGGCCGGCCCCCACGGGATCCTTTGTTGGTTGGATTGCAACATTAGATCGCCGATATAACTGAAAAGCTCAAGGAGATGCGGCCCTATAAGACAGCCAGGGCCGAACGTTTGGTGCACTCACTGCTGGTCGAAGGCCATGTCACAACCGAGTGTCCCCGGGTTGCGTGGCGCGGGTGCGGGACCCTCCCGTCGCGGAAATTCGGGGGGTCCACATACGGGGGGTGGCGCGGAGATGAACCCACGTGGGGGTATACCAGCACGCAGCGACCTTTATGCGGGGTTCCCCCCTCAGCCAAACCCCGACCGCCATAGAATATTGCGAAATTTGTCGGATGATGGGGCATCAACCTCGGATGTGCCCAATTCTACGAAGTACTCCAACGTCCCAAACAATGCATGTCTGTGAGTTTTGTGCTTCTGCGACTCACAACATCGAGCAGATGCGAGCTCTCGGCAGCTCTAGCGGACGGTTGGACCGACCCTCCTATCGGGTGAATAAGGCTTCCGAGGGCCGAGAGCGATATGCGCGGCGGCGCACGAGGCGGGGGTCGCTAAAATGTTACAAGCTGCGACCCGAGAGGGTCACGTGGCCCGAGGGAATGCCCCCCTTCCCCAACGTCCATGGTGTTCCCAATGTTTGCGTGAACGCCCATGCAAGAGAGGATTGCTTAGAACTTATCAAGAAATGGGAGGAACGAGCATGGCGGGAGAGGGCACAAATCGGTCAACTCCGAACCTCGGGGGACCGCGACTGCGGACATGCCGAATGTAGCTATTGTGATGAGAGGTGGGAAGAAGATGGGGGAGGACGCTCGCGGAAAGGAGCCGACACGGGTTATCCGGCCCGCCTCCTCGAAACAATTAATCGAGGCGGGACACCCGGAAGAAGTACTTCCGAGGAGGCGGTGGAGACATTTGCGCATCCGGGGGGGGCCAAAGGCCTTGAGGGCTCCCCCTACCGAATGATTCTAGAGAGCGAGTGCCACGAGACCCTTGATTTAGGAATGGCTCCGGTTATTCATCAATATTGTTGACAATGTTGCGATGCGACGGCGACTCAAGCGTACCTTGGAAGACGTCTTTGCGAGGGGCATACGAGGTCCGGAATTTGTGAACACGGCACCCCGAGTACATCCAACGGGTCAAGCGAGACAAACGCAGAACGGGAAAAGAGTTTCGGCTTAACACACGAGTCGCGGGATTCCGGATCGGTGACACCATGTTTGACTTAGGATCGGACATTAACATCCTACCGCGAAGACATGGGAGGCTATTGGTCGGCCACGGTACGACCTACTCGCCAATCCGAGCTTAGAATGGAAAACCGATGCTTGCATTGTGCCGATCGGCCGACCTCGAGGATGTCAAGGTCGACATTGTAGGAGTGAAGACTTACACGGATTTTGAAGTTATTGATATTATGGGAGACAAGGGATTCTTACCCTGCCCTCGTTAGGCATCGATTGGGCTTTTGAGATTACGCCATCATCAACCTCAAAAAGGAGTTGATGATCTTCGAAGATGGAGAGGTTCGGGTCACTCGACCTCTCAACCCATACCAAGGCCCGAGATATACAAAAATGGTGGATAACGAGAGGATGCTCGAGATGTTGGACAAACTTTATCGGATGATAGCAAGGAAGCGGGAGGAATACATCAACCCGATCTGCAACCCGACTCGGAGGCTGGGATCGGAACTAGCACAGGGAAGGCTGGCGAGCAAGGTGGGTATGAGACCAACACGCGGAGGTGTGCCGGCATTTCACTGAGTCCGTTGGATTGGTGCGGAGATCGGGGAGTACCCACCACTGTCAAACATGCGAGTCGTCAATACCTTTATTACAAAAGTAGAAGACACGGTACCGAGAAGGAGCGAGGATACCACTTTTGGACATGGTGCTACTGATCCACCTCGGCCGGGTGGTGGAAAAATCACCGCAACACCTTGTCACGGTGGAGTTGTGTGGCGAAGGCCTGAGGGCGCGGTTTAAAGAGATGAAGGCCCTCGCAGCGAGCACAAGTACCAAGGGACTTGATCACGAGGACACACTTCGAAAAACTCGTGAGGAGCGATGGTAAAGTATAGGGTACCCGGAAGAGTCATGGGCACATCGGTTCGTCCACTCCTTAGATACCATTCCCCATGCGTGGTACTTGAAGAAGAGCGAGAAAAGAGGGACCACCTCCTGGCAAGAAGTCGCGAGAAAATTTGTGCGGTGCTTTTTCCTTCGAAGGAGAGATCGGCTGGTGTCCCGGGCGCTTACAAGCTATCAAGGGGAATCTTGTTTCTTCATGATCCGAGGGGTCGACGGGAGCACCTTAACATTACATCCGAGGGCGAGGCATGAGTTGGCTTGCCGGCGGATTGATGGCGATCCGGACAATGATGGTCTAGAGGACCTAAGGCACTGTACTTCGAAGAGAAGGAAGGCGAGCGAAGCATCAAAGACGAGCCGACCAACGAGGGGCGTCCATCTACTCCCGCTAAAGACAAAGCAATTGAACATCGGTACGGAGGAAAAACCCAAACTAGCTACGGTTGAGGATTATCGGGACGAGGGGGATGACAAATGAAATTTTCAGCCTCCTCGAGAATACGAAGACCTATTTCCCTTCATCGATTGCAGAGTTGAAGGACATCAAAGGTGACCTCGGAGAAATGTGTATTGTGTCTGAAACCGGACGCCGCGCACGTGAAACATCGATCCTATCGATTGAACTGATCCGGATCTATGGTGGAGGCCACCAAGGATCTAAAAAGTTGAAATGGATCTGACAAGATCTGCAAAATTAGAATGCCAGAAAAGAAGAGAGAACACAAAGAAAATAAAACCACAAAGAAACTTGTTTTATTGAAACAGAGAATAATTGTAGAAGCTACATTGTGGCAGACAATCTGTCCTTTTACAAACTGAGGCTTGTTATTTATAGCCTTTTTTGAGTTACAATACCATGTGTAGATACCATAGGCCAATACCATGAGTAGATACCACTTACAATACCATGGGTAAATCCCATGTGTGGATGAATACCATGGGTGGATACATACCATGGGTCACTTACAATACCATGGGCAAATAAATATCATGGGTGGATGAATACCATGGGTCGATGCCATTTACAATATCATGGGTAAATTCCATGGGTGGATGGATAACATGAGTAGATGAATACCATGGGTTGATGCCATTTTCCATTTGGATCATTCCTCCCTCCTTAAGAAGCAATGGTCCCCATTGTGTGAATTTCCCTCCTGAGAAGCCTTTGTTTAACATGAAGAGCCACTGAAGAGAAGGTTTTTGTGTAGTTCACCCATAACCGTGATGAACAAAGATCCGAGGATAGAGATATCCTGTAATGCTTGTGACCAACTGTGATATTGACAGTGTGCGGCCTAGCAAATGGACTTTGATGAAGTGTGGGTTTGTGGATGAACCAAAACCATGACAAACGAAGATCCGAGGATAGAGATACCCTGTAATGCTTGTGACCAACTGTGTGACTAACAGTGTGCGGCCTAGCAAATGGACTTCGATGAAAAAGATTTTGTGCGGTTGACCCATAACCGTGATGTTGATTGTTGATGAAGTAGCAGGTGCCTACATAGCTTGGGGTGGGAGGGCACATCTCCAAATAACCCAAGCCGAATGCTGCTATGATCAAACTGATGAATGTGAAGCAGGTGCCTACTAAAGCGGGGTGGGAGGGCACGTCTCCAAAGGGAACCCGCTCCGAATGCTGCTCCAGATTTAAAATGAGCATAACTCGGTCAATATAACTCAGAATATTTATTATAACCTTTTTTTGGAAATGGAATGATCATTCTGCATCATTTCATGTGTTTGAAACCACTATCTGGAGACTCTAGACTCTCAGATTTGCGCTGGAACTGGCACGCCGTCACAAAATTTCTGAAAAAATAGTTGATTTTAAATCAACGATAACTCCCACATCCGGACTCCGATTCAACCGATTTTTTTTTTGAACTTGGGTGATTTTTCAAGAGGAGCTCAGATCTATCTCTATTTCTCTGAAATTTTGTACTAAAAATGGCAAAAAATGACAGGAGAGCCGCCGTCCATGAATTGTCGTCAGAAAAATTGCTTCAACATTGTTGATTTTGAATTAGCGATATCTCCCTCATCCGAACTCCAATTTGGCCGATTTTTTTTTTGAATTTGAGTATTTTTTCGCAAGGAATCCAGATCTGGTCTTTGTTTTTGCAAATTTTTTACCAAAATTTTCAGATCTGATCTGAAAACTCGCCGCCCAAAAACATTCATGGATTTTGCTGAAGATTGCTGCAAAACATTGAAACTGAAATATGTTTCAAACCCTCATTCCCATGGAGGCGTAACCTGAATCTGATACCACTGATCCAGATCTTGGGGGGGGAGGCCCCCAAGATCTAAAAAGTTGAAATAGATCTGATAATATCTGCAAAATTAGAATGCCAGAAAAAAATAGAACACATAGGAAATAAAACCACAAAGAAACTTGTTTTATTAAAACAGAGAATAACTGTAGAAGCTACATTGTGGTAGACAATCTGTCCTTTTACAAACTCGGGCTTGTTATTTATAGCCTTTTTTGAGTCACAATACCATGTGTAGATACCATACCATAGGCCAATACCATGAGTAGATACCACTTACAATACCATGGGTAAATCCCATGTGTGGATGAATACCATGGGTGGATACATACCATGGGTCACTTACAATACCATGGGCGAATAAATATCATGGGTGGATGAATACCATGGGTCGATGCCATTTACAATACCATGGGTAAATTCCATGGGTGGATGGATAATATGGGTAGATGAATACCATGGGTTGATGCCATTTTCCATTTGGATCGAGATCAGGTTTATAACTCATTGACATCGATTCAAATTAATTTTCCTCCTCCAAACATCAAGAAAACACTCTAAGAGACCAAATTTTTTATTTTTGAGCGAAATTGGCAAAAGAGCTGAGTTAAGGGCCCAAATGCTGAAGGCAGGGCACAAACACTGAAACGAGGGCACAAATGTGTAGGCAAGCGTGAAAATACTCAGTCAAGGGAAAAAATGCTCTGTTCATGTTGCAAATGACCAGCAAGCCCTAGAAAGTGTTCAAGTGGTGAGAAATTGTCTTCATAGCTCCACCAACTCACTCATTGACCTCCAACAACTTTTCCTGCTTTCTCCCCAAAAGCCTTAGACCTAGGTGTTACAAAGACCTAGGTGTTACATATACTTAGGCTCCCAATTCCTAAATCCACTCCTAAATCTATCATATCATTACTCCCTATCACCTCCCCATTTCATTATTTCACATATCCCTGGTGTTGACCACATTTTCCCTTTCCCATTCCTTGTCTCCTAATCCTTAGGGTTTTGACAAAAACACCTTGAAACAGAGAAAAACCACATAATTCGATGGGAGAGAAAGAGGATGAGGAGAATACCTCAAAGGAGGAAGAGTGCTAGACTTGAACCTACCAACACTAGAGAACTCTTGTTCTCCATTGGTGCGAAATGCTTCAAACATGTGGGTTGTTGGATTTGTGAAAGAGTCGGAAGGGTCCAACACCATCCCATGTTGGTAGAATTTTCATATCGAACTCCATGAAAACCAAGTTGCAACAGATGGTGTCACTTTCCACTCTATCCACTTCTATTTCGGATACACGGGGATCCCAAATGTTGAGAGAATTGGCTCGGGGAAAGGTAAGTTGAAGAAACGAGAATTTGGCTTCTTCTTGGAAACCAAGACACCAAAATCAAAAATAGTTTCTTTCCTCCTCCTAGGCGGGATATTTTAATGATGAGGATAGTCATGAAATATTTTTCACGTGAAGAGCATATTTTCAAAGAAATTTGTATTCCTATCACATTTGGCTCTTAATGCATTTTCACTAGGGTAAGATGCTCAACATGCATATCATTTACGGGGTATAGAGAAGATGGATACATTGCCTAGAAAAAGGAGTATGAACAGAAAATGAGAAGCCTATTCCATCATTCCCGCATAAAAATCACAGTCCTCCACCATCTCAATCAACTAAACATTTCATGGAGCACCTTCATAGCTAATGATATTTTCAATGAGCTATCCACTCAACATGCACAAAATTTCCCTTATTCATCCCACCCATCCACTTACATCCCCCCATCTCAGCCCATGGCACATTGATCATCATCAAATCAATCCCCTTCACCTCCTTCATCCCCATCTCATCATGATCCTTCATCTCCATCTCATCATGGTTTTGGGTCACCTAGTAGGGTTGATGACATTGAGCCTAAATAGGCTAATATGGTTGAGGTTGATCCATTGCCAAAAACCTAACAGAGAGGCCACATGAATGTTTTCTCAAAATGGAGTGGAAGGGGCCATGCCTTCTACAACAACAAAACAGGTGGACAAAGGCAAAGAGAAGGTCATTGAGGCAGTCATTCATTATGAGGACGACACTCATGAAACATAACAAGAATTTATGCTTGTTGACCTAGATGAGGATGAAAATGAAAAAATCACTAATTCAGCTATCAAAGGAAAGGATTTCAAGATTAAGGAGCTTCAAACTAATCTTGTTAGGGAAAGATATGTTATACACTTCCTTGAGCAAGAAAATGAGCAATTGAAGACCAAACATGTCATTGATGAGGTAAAATATGTTAGTGCTAAAAGGGAGGCAGAAAAGGCCAAAGCCATGCTAGATGAAACACTTGAGAAGTATGGCTTACTTGATGATGAATAGGAACAAGAAGCAAGGAAGAAACCTATAACTATAGGGTTGAAAAGAGCTCTAGCTCTAGAGAGGCAAAGGGAAGCTAAGCTTTTTGATCAGGTAACCCTAAATGAGCATCTTGCTATTGTGATCAATGAGAATAAGGAGTCATGGCTTGATAGAGCCAATAAAAATTTGGAGAAGTCACTAGCAAAAGAAAATAAGTATAATGACCTATTGAGGAGAAAATTCAAACACCATGCACTGAAGGAAAAAATTGCATTGGTCAAGCTCAAAAGTGCCAATGCAAAAATTGAAGATTTGACCATGGAGGAGAAGAAGAAATTGGACATTCTTGCTGAGGCTTCCCTCCAAGCTTAGACACATCATCAGTAGCCATTCCAAAATTTTTGAGGCATTTTCAAATTTTTTTGAAAAATATGGAAATTTATGAGTTTTTTGAGACATACATTTAGTAGAAAAAATGTCGTTTGTGCAATGCCCTAGGCGCTACGCAAATAATTGAGGCACTTTTTGAGGAAACAAAAGGCACCATTGGATTCCTAATGACCAATGCATCTCATAAAACCATTTTTCCAGCATTTTTTTCAGTTTTGATAGGTAAAATGCTAAAAAAAACCATCAAAAAATCACCTTTATGTACCTTTTTTGACCTAGGCGCTATACAAATACCAGTCCTGGGAGAATGACCTTTTGAGGGGGAAAATGACCTTCATTTTCATAACTTGGGCCATATTCAGAAAGAGGACAGATAGGGCTTTCCAACTAGCCATCTTGGGCCTGATTTGGACACATATAGGTCATAAATAAGTGGCCCTGAACATGGAGGGCACAAATGACACTGCCAAGGTGCAAATGCACAGTGGAGGGCGCAAATGACCAATTTTCTGATTTTTTCCAAGTTTCTCTAAAATTTTGAATTTTCTTCAAGAAATTATATTTCTAATTATGTAATTCATCATGGTAAATATAATATGTCAAGGATGAGTTACCTGGGGGTATATTCATTGGGTAAAATTCATCATTAAGTCATAATGACTCAGTTGAATGTAATGAGGAGTGAGTCACTTAGACCATCCTAGACTCCAACTTTCAGTTCAGTATTTTGTGGATCTCTTCCTCACCTCCTGGATTTGACCCCTGAGGATGAGTGAATGTGGTTTTCATGTCTATTTAGTATCTTTATTCATTCTTATCAAGGGTTGGAATCATTTTGTATCTTTGCTTATTGATCAAGGAACTATTGTACTCAGTTTGGCCAGCTAATAAAGAGGAGTTGCAACTATTTTTTTGGATACTTGTGGTGTGATGTTTATCATTGTATTTTCTTTAGTTTTATATGTTATAATTTATTTTATTCATTTTCACTTCATCTCTATGGTATGATATCTTTCAAGTTTGATAATCAGAACACATGCTTTCTCATTCTCTTTTTTAGGAAATTGATCATAGTTTGTCCATTTTCCTCTGTTTAGGAAGAATACATCTCCCATGCTCTTCCTAGCTTCTCATGAATCTTAAAACCATTCCATAACGATAATTTTTAATTGATAAGCCTTATGCCTATCTTTCCCCATTGATCCTTGCAACCCTATCTCATTTTCCCTGACCTAGCTTTCCTTGACCTAATTTCTTCATCCAGTTTGAAAACCAAAAAAATAAAATAAAAAAAAACCCTTGCACTCAATATCTAGCCTAAAAAACCTAATTCCTCCAGCCCTCCTAGCTATGACCTTTTAGACAGATCCCTCTCTGATTTGATAGGGCTAGCTATCAAGTCAAAATCTGGGTCTATTTTTATGTCTGTTTGGATTCCTTTTTCAGCCTTGGGAATCTGGCAGAGTGCTAACACCTTGCATGGCAATCCGTTCTCCTATATGTGGTGGTTAGGTTATTCATTTGCTCACGATTTGTAAACTATGCTTGGGGAACTCCAAATAAACACCTCATATGTCTTCTTCAAGGTATAACATAGGTAAATTAAGCAAATAGACCTATAATCAACGAGCTCTTTCCTTTGTAGAGTGGGAATTCCATTACTCGTTGTTTAGCTTGTCCCTACACTCTTCAATAATTATTATGCTTAATGCTAAGTGTAGGCCTTTGCCTTGATCTTCACTAAGCACAATGATTCATCTTGTCATTGAGCACATTCATCAAGTAAAGCCGCTTTTCTCACTAGGTTTACATTTGGGAAACTTTCTTCTCTTTAATTCCCTTTGCTTGATAATGCACATTTATTTTCTTAGTGATATTGTACTTAACTATAATTATCTTTTCATTATGAAATGAATTGCACAATAGGATGAAATATGTGGTTGAGATACTCCATTACATGTAATGTATTGCACACTAATATAGAGATGAAATAAACATTGTTGATTTATTTATTGAATAGGGTGATGTGTTAGTGCTTGAATTTTTCTCCTACATTTTAAAGCCCCAATATCAACAAAATTCATTATCCACAGGTCTTTTCCCAAATAACAACACACGAAAAGAAGGAATGTCAAATGACCTTTGACTTTGTTGGTGTTTGTGGACCTTAGAATGGTATCAATTTCTTGTGATGTTAAAATCCTTAATGAAAAAGAAAAATGAATGAGTTCTTTACCCCGATATTTGTGGTGAAATCCCTAGGTTCAAGTAAATTACAGACAAAGGTGTGAGCCCTAAGAAAGTGTTGGAAGTGTTAGCACAGTTCTTTGCTAGGTCATGGGTCTATTTCATTTTTTTTTTTAGGATTAGACTTTGTAAATTAAAAAAAAAAACTAATCACTACCAAAATTTCCGGTAGTGCTTGTTTTAGCCCTTTTCGGACAGTCTGTTTTAATTGTGTTTGAGTTTGTTTTTGTTTAATCCAATGCTACCAGAGATTCCAGTCACTTCCCCTGCTTAAAATAAAAATAAAAGAAAAGTGCATCAGCTTTGTGTCAAGCCACGTGTTCTTGTTTTTAATACGTTTTAAATATTTATCATGATTTAAATCATGTGATAGGAGTGGTATGCAGTCAGTCATGTTAATTTTAATTCGTGGTTATACATGTAGTTTTTAGGTGTCAATCTGTAGTTAACACAACGAGCCATTGTTCTGTCCTGTCTGTCAATTGATTAAGTTTACCTTCATGTTAAAGTATGCGATTTTCATTGGAATAGATCATGGATCCACAGTTTTAATGCGATGACTGTTTGGTTTGTCACACATAGATGCTATCGGAAATTTAGGCCAATAATCAACATATAGTGGAGGTGATTTCCAGTCACAAATCCTTTCATCTCTAGCCACCTGTAGCATATCATCTGAAGCTATGCAGCCAACTTAAGATCATAATTACTATCGCATGGTGCATGTTACAGTCTAGGATACTTGCCATAATGAAAATATCTTGCATGGGAGGGTGAACCAATGTAGCTATTTTAAACCACCGAGAAGGAAGGAAGACTTTCAATTTGAGCTTAGTTGTTGGTGAACGAGATTTTCTAGTGTGTAGCTTGAAGAGGGAGTCTTAGATTTTAGACAACATCTCATAGAAGACACAACAACACCTGTTAGGTGATATTTTCCATCATTTCCATCTATCATATTTCAGTAGATAGACTTATTAATTACTAAATATTACTAAAAGAGGAGGAAATTTAAAACAAAATGAACCACAAGGAGCTGACCTATTGGATGAAAATTCGAATGTGAGAAGGTTGTTCGTTCAAGCAGGGTGGTATCCTCTATGTTCAAGGTTGGGAAGATCTCACTTAGGAGTAGCTCAGGAGTTTGCAAATTCTTTCAATCGACAGGAAGAAACCATCTATTTTCTTATACTGCAAGTATCAATAGGTTCAATTGTTGAGGCATTCAACCTTCCACGTGAAGGATAAAAGTGGTTTAAAGGCTAATTCATCACTGGCGGAGACCTCAAAAATTTCCTAAAATATGGATACAGAGATCCTAACCAGGCCAAAGGAATTCCCAGCAGCTACCTCAAAAATGAATGGGCTGAAGCTATTAGGCTCATCAAAATTTACCTCACTTGTGAGAGGAGGTATACTATAATGTTTCTTTATCATATGACATTTTTGTTTCATGTTTCAAGTATGAAGAATCTCAACTTGCCATACTTTTTGTTGAAGAGCTTGACAAAGATGTCAGGCAGGATTCAAACACACACAACTTCTTCCGAATACATATTGTATCATCAAGATCTCATTAAAGTGTTAGTTGAGGAAGAACTAAGGAAAATAAATCAATCATGGGACTATTTTTTTACACGGTAGGCTAACCTGCACCTACACCTCCAGCTCAACTGTCTCAAACCTCACAACAACACCCTCAACTTGCAAAAGGAACAAAGAGAAAGGTTAAGAAGGAGAATTGTAGAAATTATAAAAACATATGTATATGAATGGATTCAATCCAATCAAGAAATGTACAAAATATATATATGGAATCCTTCTACAAATCAATTGTGAAAAATAAATACGATCGCAAATCACCACAAGTAAAGAAAGAATAAAATCAAACCATAAAACAAATATTTTCCCGAGGAAAGCTTGCTGCTCAAAACCCCTCTATCTTCTATTGTATATTCACCATGGAATCATAAAAAAATTACAATACACTCTTCTCACAAGAGTCTCCTACACTCTCACAACTGTCTCACACTAACCCAGACAAAATCAACCAACACTTAACCAATTATCAACCTCTAATCATCCTGCCTGCCTTGCACAATTCATGTGGAATGAAATCCCTATTCAAAACAATTGCAATGCACTCTTATCACAAGAGTCTCCTGCACTCTCACAACTGTCTCACACTGACCCAGAAAAAATCGACCAACACTTAGCCAATTATTAGCCTCTAATTAGCATGTCTGCCTTGCACAATTCATGTGCAATTAAATCCCTATTCTTAAGGAATTTCAGCCTTCCAAAACTATGCAAGGATCATGGGAAATCCAATGGAGGTCTAGTTGCATGTGAGAAACCTACTAATCACACATTTGATAGTTAACATCCCTTTAAAATTTGTCTCAACGAGGTCTCCTCTAGAACTGACATGCATGCAACTATTAATAGTAAATCATCAGTTGCATAGCAGATCACTGATTGTGAATTAAATATGATTTAATTCACTTGATCTCTCACTAGTTCAACAAATAGTTAAAACTATTCCAACTGACTTTAAATCACCCAACAAAGTTAAATAATTACTCATGCATTAAACTAATGCACTGAATGCAATTTGAACTCCATAACTAACAGAATCACTCGACATGCCTCACCAACCACCCTCAACTCGAAATACATGAGCTAACTGAGTTTATCACACCAGTTAACTATTACAAGTGATTATGAGATAAGATTACATTTATTGTCCAATTTAATAAAGGGAAAATTAAATTAGACACTGCACCAATTTATTTAATTAAATTGGCCTTCACACTAATGTATTGCTAGGACCTGTGGTCCCACACTAGAGTGTGTGCTGCAATTCCTTGTTGTACTTTCAACACTCCCTCTCAACAAGAAATGGATTATCTACCCCCCTAATTCTTCCTCTATGGTATTTGAATTTTCTCCTGGTGAGCGCCTTCGTCAGAATATCTGCATCTTGATCTTCCATGGGAATGTACTGAAGTAACATAATGTGCCTCTGAACACAATCTCTAAGATAGTGGTACCGAATGTCTATGTGCTTGGACCTATCATGAAATATCAGATTAACCGAGAGTTTAATGCAACTCTGGTTATCACAATGTATTACCATGGGATCCATCTGAGAACC